>VZRI01004830.1:1206532-1220152 GCA_013397515.1 Upupa epops
GGTCGGGCGGTTCGGGCTCCGCTGGCCCGAGGGGCAGCTGCCGCGATGAGCCGCGGTCCCCCCGGCCCGTCCTCCCTCCGCCACGGGGGGAACTCAGTCGGGCAGCCCGTCTTCAGCGCCGGGAGTGGGGGTCTGGAGATGCTGCGCTGCCCCTCCTGCCTCCTCCTGCTCTGGGAGCCGGTGACCGTGTCGTGCGGCCACTCGTTCTGCAAGTGCTGCCTCGGGGGGGAGAACGTTCCCCCCCGCTGCCCGCTGTGCCAGGAGAGGCTGAAGCTGCTGGGCGTCGGGGCGGCGAGGTGCAACGTGGTGCTCAGCGGCCTCCTGGAGAAGTGCGTGGAGCGAGAGAGCCGCCTGGCCGGGCTGGTGGCTCGGGTCCGGCACTGCGTGACCCGCGGGGACGCGCGGGAGGCGCTCAGGATCGCTCAGAGAGGGGTCGAGCTGGGTAAGCGGCATAGGGCCCTGGGGGCTGCCACGGAACTGGGCGGGAGGGGTGCAGGGGGTAAGATCTTGGAAGAGAGTGGTAGCCCTGGAGCTGAGCTGAGCAGAGGATGCACACACAGGCTGTGCCGTCGAAGCAGGCGGGTACCAACGTGGGCCACTTTGTCCCAGCACTCCAGTGGAGAGACCCACGTGGAGACCTGGGAGGTTGGAGGTGGTTGGAAAGACAGAGCTGGTGGGATGAGTAGTAGGGATGCAGCTGCTCGGGACATATCCACATGGCGTGATGAGAGGGGACGGGTGGCTGTACAAGACCTGCTGCCCATCACAGCTACCAGGGCCTCCCCTGCCAAGACCACTGTCAGTGAGTGTCCCTTCTGCCAGGTGCTTCTAGCGTTCATGAGAGGACACAGAGGCCAGAGGAGTGAAGAGCTTCTTGCATGTTGCCATTCAGCAGTGTTTCAGGGTCAGAGGAAGAGCTCTGCCTGGGGGATGGCCATTGTGTAAAGTGGTTGTGACTTTCCCAGTCTGAGACAGACACGTCCCTGTGAGGACATGGCCTTGGCTGAGCAACTGCACTTGCCCCACAGCACAGGGCAGGGCTGTGCCTATGTTCCCTGGCCCTCTTCTGCAACCAGCTCCAGCGAGACATTTGCCTGCAGGATCAGGATGGGGCTCGAGGGGCTGATCTGCTTTAATGTGTGGCTGTAAGTGGATTTCTTGAGGAGTAATGCTTAAATAAAAGGGGTTATACAATGCGTCTGGAGAAGGGGGTTGGGGCGGCAGAGGCAGAAGGTCCTTTCTTCACTGGTGTTTCTATGACAGCAGTCAGCTCCGCTCCCGCGGTGCAGACACTTATTCATTGCCTGCTGCGAGACAAGTGCCAGCGGCTCAGGGTTTCCCTGGAACTAAAAGACTTAGTGGGCTGGCCGAGGGCTGGCAGCAGAAAGCAGGTTCCTTTATGCAACTGTCCGAGGCATCCGTCCCGTACCCTGCACACCCCATCCTTCAGCACAAGTGGATGTGTGCGAGGACTGTTCTTGGCAGGCTTTGCTCTGACTGGGATGCACCATTGTGTGTCTTTTTAATAAGCCTCTGCGAATAGAAAGAGGAAACATTAGAGCTCTGTCCTCACTCTCCCCCGTGCACTCCGTTCTCCAAAGGACAGGGTAAATCTGGCTTAGGGCGACGACGAGATGGCAATCACAGCGACGGCTCGCGTAAACCTGCTCTTGCTGGTGCCGCTCGGACTCAGCCACGTGGGTGGTGCTTTGGGGATGCGTTTTCCAACTCTTGCAGCCTGCAGCTTGCTTCCAGGCTCCACAACTTTTTACAGGCTTCTTTCTGCTTTCAAGCATAAACAATGATAAATGTTTGACTCACAAGAACGGAGCTTTTTTGTGGTTCTGCGTCACACCGCAGGCTGGTTCGTGGTGCTCAGCCCAGCCCGCAAAGCAGCTCGCTTTGCTTGGGAGAAAAGGAATTGTCAACTCTGTCTTCTGGGTTTCTTTTTCAAGTTAACAAAAACTAATAATAAAATAAAAAGCGCTGTGCTGCGTAACACGGGAGGCCTCCCAACATGCCTAGAGCCAGAAGGCTGGGGAGCACGATCCGTCACTTGTCAGCTGTGGGGCCGCCAGCTGGCTCGTGTCCCCGATGTCTAATGATATCATAGATCAAAAATAGCTGCAGCAGGAAAGAAATGCAGGATTCAGAGCCCCACTTGACACATATCTGGGCTTTTTATGTTTATTTTTTTGCTAAATCATTCGCCGTGCAACTGTTTGAATGGGTTTGCCTATGTGGAAAATAAACCTCTGGACTTTGTACCCCAGTGTTCACCCCTACCTGGTGTTAGGGGTGGGAATAGTTTTTCTCTGGATGTGTGGTTGTGGGTTGAGGCACCGAGCAACAAGTTCCTGCATTTCCTGAATTGAGCCTTAAGGTCCTGGCTAATGTTATAAATGAGAATAAATTGTGAGGGTTCAGGGGTTGCTCTGCTGACCAACTCAGCATGGCCAGCTATACTTGCAGGAGTAGCTGGGCTTTTGCTTATGGTGGCATCAGGTAGATCTCCCTGTGCTCCACATTAGGTACAGGGGACAGGGAGGCAATAGCTGGATGTAGGTCACCTTCGTGGCAAGCTGTGATATAATGGGGTGGGTCTGGGAATCACTGTACTTCAAACCAGCAAACATCGACACACCTGGTTACTCCATGACTGTGGGCTTCTGTGGTGCTGGTTTCTCATGCTTTCTGACATCCCCAACCCCAGTCTTCCTGCTGGCAGTGCTGGTAGAAAGGAAGGTCTTTATGGGGTTTCCCTGAGGCAGGAGAGAAGGTCCCACTGCTTGTTTAGGAGCAGTAGGAGCATGTGGCGTGCTCAGCAGTGTGACACTTGTGGTGGTGTGTCACAGCCACCAGGAGCTGTTCCCCTTCTGCCACTGAGATCCCACTGGTGACATCTTGCTGATGAGATGGAACTGGATGCTCTGTTCTCTTTCTTCGTTTTGGGAAATCTCAGCCTTTTCTTATACTTGGAAATCCTGGATCATGTGGGGGGCAGATTTTTGCATCAATCCTTGTTTCTCCTTTGCCTGGGAGAGTGGTGGCAGCCAGGTGAGTCTGGGTAGCTCCCTAGTGTTCAGATCTCTCTGTAGCTGCAGGCTTGTTTGGTAGCAAGTTGTTGTGGCTCTGCTGAGTGAATCACACTGCAGGGCCTCCTGTGGGGCTATGTGGATGGCACAGCCTTTTGCTGCATCCCAAAAGAATGGAGGAGAGCCCAGATCACAGTATGGCAGATCCTTGAGGCAATGCTGGGGCCCCTTGGCTGAGGATGTTAGAGAAGATGGGGGAAAACAAAGGGAAGAGCCTTAAAGAGTTTAAACTAGACATTTATGGGAAATAACTGCAGTCTTATGAAGCCTCACCATGGACTCGCTTCTCTTTGCAGCCCCAGATGCCAGCTCCCTGCGGCTGTGCCGGGCAGAGACACTCCTGGCACTGGGACAGCACTCACAGGCACTGGAGGACCTGGATGCCGTGTGCAGGGCTGAGCCTGGAGAACTTGAGGTGAGCAGAGGGATGTGTCTGGAGCCAAGTTTTGCTGGACGGGAGCAGTTTCCCCCTTTCCTGGGCAGGAGGCTGGAGGGAGGTTCCTTCAGGGCTTACAGAGGAGCTGAAGGGACACCTCCATAGCTGGTGACTGTCTCATAGTCACTGCAGGTTTTTCTGCTCTGCAGGGCTTCTTCAAGAAAGGGAAGGTGCTTCTGGAGATGGGACGGAGAGATGAAGCCCTGCTTGCATGGGAACACTGCCTGACACTCAATCCCAATTTCCAACCTGCTCAAAGAGCAATAGAGGTGTGTGAGCCAACTGTGGTGGTGTCCCATGCCCTCACATCATGCAGGGAGAAGCTCTTGTCCTCTGAAGGACTCATGACCATCACAGTCATGCTGCTCTGTCATGCAGTGGAGTCAAAGGTTTGGGATCCTCATCCAAACGGCATCCTGCTCCAAGAACCTTGCCAATGCCAATGCAGCAGCTCACACACCACCCTGGTTCCTTCTCCCAGCACCCCCAAACTGCACCTTCTTGCAGATCCTCACACAGGAGGATCCTCCTTAGCCATGCATGGCTGATGCATGCCTGGGTAAAACTTGCTGGGACTCAGCTGGTCCCCAGGTTGATGAAAGGAGCCATGTGCTCCCACTGTCTTATGCACAAGCTCAAGTGAGAGCCTGCAGCCATCTCAATCTGGATTTAATGCACCTATGGGACACCACAGATTGGGGTTTTTCACTGATGGAAAAGAAAGTGAGATAAAGGGAGACTGTGCAGCGCCATAGCCTTGTGCCTGTGTTTGTGTGCTGGGATGACAAACTGCAGGTAGTGGAGGGTGGGAGAGCAGAGACTCCATGGGAGCTGATGCTGTGGGGACTGGGAAAGCAGAGAAGGCTTACTCTGTCTCCATTCCTCTCCCTTATTTTCTGCAGGGCTTCTAGTAAATCATTGACTCCTGTTGTGTTTAAGGCACTAGGTCACACAGCATTAGGAAGAAAGAAAATGAAGTCAGTTTTAATATCTTTGTCATTTCATCTCTGCTGTGTCTAGGAACAAAAAGGAGAGCTGGTGGATGGCAGTGGGGATGCAGGGTCTGAGCAGGACCAGGGGACAGACTCTTTTTCCCAGGTAGAGCCACAACAGGAAACGGAGACTTCAGCAGAGAGGCAGGGCCAGCAGTTGGTAGGTGAGTGTTGTCAAAGGTACTGAAACCTCTTGTCATGCAAAATACTTGTTTTAAACCCATTTTGGCATGTGCCAGCCCAGTGAGCAGACACCCATGGTGCCTGGGACCCAGGGACGCATGATGGGCAGCTCTGGCTTCTTCTGTGAGAGGAGGCTCCAATCTTCTTGTGAATCAGCTGGTGAACTGACACCAAAACTTGAGGTCTAGGTTAATGAAAAGTTCATTCCCAAGCCAGACATCAATTGTTCCCTCTCTGGAGTCATGAAGAGTCTGCCTTTGGTTCCCATGGGTTTAGATTTAGATTAAATTCCCCTGTGATGCAAAGAGCACAGTGCTGGGGGAAGTGGCACCTCCATTGGCATTAGCCTGCAACCTCCACTGGCATTAACCCACAATCAGCACCCAGCCAGATGGCTGCCACATACCTGGTTTACATAAAGCAGTAATGACAACTCATGGCAGGTCTCCAGAGGCCACCATCTGGGAACTTCTTGAGCCACTTCATGTCCCAAGTGCCTCAGTTTCCCTGCCTGCAAAAGGAGGTAGAGAAATAGCACCTTCGTCCACCAAGTACCATGAGACCTATGGGTGTAAGAGCTGTGGATGAACATGGATGGGTTAATAGGGAGGTCATGTCATGTTCCTAGTGGCTTTGTTTTTAACTTTCAAAGGGCTTTGTCCAGCATTCTTATGCCTCAGAACAAGGTCAGGAAGCAAAGGCTGATTTCCAGTATTGAAATAGGGGGTCTTCTCTTTCCTTCTCTAGATAATGAAGAGGAAAGAGCAGCAGCAAAGGGTACCCATCCGTGCCTCAGGGAGCTGCTGAGCGTGTCTGACTTGGAGTGCTCCCTCTGCATCCGGTGAGTTTTGCAGTGGGAGAGCTTTCAGGGTAAGAGTCACAGAATAGTTTAGGTTGGAAGGGATCATAAAGATCATCTAGTTCCACCCCCATTAGCATCTCCTCAGTTTTCTTTCTTCATGTAGATCTTTCTTCACATCTTAATTGCAACCTCATTCCTCAGTGCTGCTGAAACATGGAGGTCAGAGGGGAAGACAGTGCCATGCTTTGTCCTGCCAGGCTGAAGTTGCTCAGATTGCCCTGTCTCAGGGTGCAGCTTCGATAGATCTGCGTTCTGTGGAGTTGGGGATGTTCAGCGGGGTCAAAGACTGAAAGTGGTGGTTGCCCTTTGTCCCTGCAGACAGGAACAGGGAGGTGCCCCAGGGAAATACTCTCTGTGATGGGGCACTGCATACCCAGAGGGGAGCATTTCAGAGCTCTGCACCTGCTGGAGCTGGGGACACCTTAAAGCCTGTGTCTGCCTGCTGATGTGGGTCCTGGGAGGGGCTGGCTGCTGCCACAGGGCATCATGGAGCCAGGCTGTTATTTCTGGTGTGTTCCAGCACCTCAATCCGTTGCACAAGTGGCTGCTGCCAGGGGGTTGGGTGTTGCACTGCCAGATGTGGAAGATGGTTAGGGTCTCCTGTATGGCAGCTTTCTACACATCTGGGCAAAGTATGGGAGAACTACATAAGGGAGAGAGAGAGAGAAGGATGTTTCTGATCTGAATCAGGTGAGTTTAGCTGTCTTTTGAGAGCAGGGAAGGAGTTGAGGCTCAGTGCTGAGCAGGACTATCCCAAGATCTTAATTTCATTTCTGCTCCTGGAGCCACTCGTGAGCACCCAAGTGCTGGCAGGCTGCCAAGGGCAGCCTTGTGTGGACTGATGTGGGTCAGTGGGAACCCCTCAGGGATAGGGAGCAGTGCTCAAGCCTGGGATAGTTCTTGTTGTATGTCATTGTGCAACCCTGACAATCTGAGCCCAGACTACTAATGAAAGGAATAAGCCAGTTAGGAACCTCTACATGTGATTCACTGGAGATGTGAGCAAAGCTTTGCCAGTGCAGCTTTAGTGAGGGCGAGTTCCATAGCCATGGGTTGCCAGGGCTTGGAAGATACTGCTTCGCATGGCCTCACATACCTGCAGCATCGCTGTCTTCAGTGCAGAAGGCTGGTGAATGCAACAGGTTTCCCTTGAAATGGGGGGAGGGGATGTGGAAAACATCTTGCTCCTGCTTAAAGCAAAGTCTCTCGCAAGGTGATTCAAGGAGGTTGCAGGTACAAGACTGGGGATAGCCATGCGCTGCACCCATGGCTTTGCCCACTCTGATCTACTTGACTGCTGCAGCACCAGCCTGGGCTTCTGCAAGCCCCCGAGCGCTTTGTGGAACCATACAGGGTTTACAAAGCAGGAGCTGTAGCCTGGGGAGCAACAGCTTTGTGAACACCCGGCTCTGCTGGGCTTACCTATGTTCCTTCCCCTCAGTTGCTGTCTGTAGTCCACTGACTTTGGCCACTTTGCAGGATGTTCTTTGAGCCAGTGACGACGCCGTGTGGACACACCTTCTGCAAGGAGTGTCTCGAACGCTGCCTGGACCACCGGCCCAACTGCCCCCTCTGCAAACAGAGCCTCAGAGAGGTGAGAACATGGGTCTCGTGGGATGGAGCCTGAGGGAGAGCCGAGTACTGCCAGGGCTGGGGCTGGGAAGGTGTGATCCCAGGTAGTCAGCAGGTCCCTTGCACACTGGTGTCAGCTCTGCTCATGTGGGATGACCAGACAGCTGATAATTAAAATGAAGAGATTAATTTCCATGTGATATCACAGTGATTTAATGAGATTGTAAACAGGGCTGAGAGGTAGAGAGTGAGAGAGAGAAAGAAAGGAGCGCATGCTAATGACTTTTAAAAATGAAAATGGATGGAAAACCTGAAGGCTTGGAGATTTGATTTAATCTTTAATGAAAAGGGATTTGGATGAGACCATCAGGGAAATTAGGTTGTCATACAAGGACTGCGACACTGTCAGAAACAGGACACTGCGCTGGATGGGCCCTAGGTCTGAGCTGCGTCTGGAGGGCTCAGTGGAGCTGACATCCCATCTTGCTAGATGGGTTGACATCCCTTAATAGATTTTTTCCGCTCTAAAATTACCCTCAGCTTCTATAAAAACGACTCAGAGCCCAGCATGTCTTCAGGGCCTTTCCCTGCTGCCCTTCTCCATCTTATTTTTGGGTCTAATTTTTCTCAGTTCCTGAAGGCCGGAAGCTACAACCTCACGGTGCTGCTGCAGGACATCATGCTGGCCACCTTCCCTGTACAGCTGGCTGAGCGCCGGGAGCTCCACCAGGCTGAGATGGCAGAGCTCTCCAAGTAAGCAGGAACCTGCTTCAGTAGTGGTGGTGGGGAGTGTACCTGGGGCCAGAGGGGCTCTGAGGGGATGTCCACACCACAAACCATTGCTCTGGCTTGGTTCTGCTCAAGGGATGTCTGTCCCACTTGTAGGACCACAACTGTGCAGATGTGCCCTATGGAGGCACATGGGCATGAGGGAACATTGCTGCCAGGGGCTCTTTTGTGGGTAGATGGGCTCTTTTGGGCTCTTGGGGAGCCAAGTGGAAACTTTGGGATTGCTCTGTGCGAGAGCATCGCTTCTTAGGGTAGAGGGTGGATCTGGTTCAAGGAGTGGCTATGGTACAAGCTGATGCAGAGTCCTTGGGGTAGGATATGCTCTGTCAGGTTTTATAGTGGTCTCTCTTCTTGTCCCTCAGCCTGACCAAGAACATCCCCATCTTCGTATGCACAATGTCCTTCCCAGGCATTGCCTGCCCTCTGCACGTCTTCGAGCCTCGCTACCGCCTCATGATCCGGCGCTGCCAGGAGACCGGCACGAGGATGTTTGGCATGTGTGTGTATGAGAATGGGAAAAGGTGAGCTCTGGGCAGGGTGGCTTCCCTCTGCCCCAGCTGATTTGCCCCTCTCTGCCCCAGCCACCAATTGCTAAAATCCCAGGTAGTTTGGAGACGAGGAACAGGGTGCTTTTTCCTATCCCAGTGCAGGAGGGAAGTAGGTAGTTGCCCACACAGCACAGTGAAATGGGATTTTGCTGCCTCCCAGCATCACACCAGCCAGGAAAGGAATGAGGCCAGCACTGGGCAGAGCCAGCAGTGCCTGTTAAACAGGATGGTCTGGGACCAGATCTGGCTCAGGGTGTCCCTGAGCTACACGGTTGCCTGGCTGTGACCTCCAGCTCCATTTAGTGAGCTCTTGAAAATGGCCATGTTTCTCATCCTTTTTCCTTAAAAAGCCATGAAGAGGACAAGGGGTTAAGTGGGTTTTGTTTGGTGCAGTATGGCTGCCCTAGTGTTCCTGGTGGTGCCTTCCTCTGGATCTCAGGTGGGCTCAATCTCCAGGCTCTTAACCCAAAAAATAGCTCTTTTTACATGGCATACCCTTGCTGTGCTCCGGTCCTGTTCAAATGACACGAGACAACGTTTTTCTGGGATTTGGGAAGATGTCTCTGCAAGGGATGGTGTCTTCAGGACCACTGGACATCAGGGCAGTGTGAGGATTTAAGTAATTCTGTGATACAGCAGATGCAAGGGAGTGTGCTCACCCTTCTTTACCCTCTTAGCATCAAGTGGTAACTCAACAAGAGTTGGGTGAAGCTCTGAATTTGCCCTCTCTCAGCCACCTTGTTCCTGGGACATTTCCTTCTTTGGAGGTGACACCTTGAGGAGAAGCAGCATTTATGCCCCTTATACTCCAGCTCAGCCCCTCTTTTCTCTCTGTCTCCTCAGTTTTGCTGACTATGGCTGCATGCTGGAGATCCGGCAGATCGAACTGCTCCCAGACGGGAGGTCCTTGGTGGACACCATCGGCAGACGCCGGTTCCGAGTGCTGAGCCGTGGGCATAGGGACGGCTACAACACTGCCGACATTGAGTACCTGGAGGACAAGAAGGTGAGGGCAGGGCCAGAGTAATACCCTCCACCCTACTGTGGTGGGATGGAGCTTCCCAACGGACACCCTCGACATTCCCATTCCCTCTGTGCAGGTGGCTAGCGAGGAGCTGCAGGAGCTGCAGTGCCTGCATGAAAGCACCTACCGCTTGGCTCAGCGCTTTTGTGAGCACACAGACCTCACCTCCAGGCACCTTCTGATGCAACATGGACCACTGCCAGAGAAGGAGGAGGACATCCAGGTAGTGCCTGAGGGAAAGGATGCTCTAAACAGTGTGGATATCACAAGAGGCTCTGAAGCAGCACCTGTTGCTGTGGGGAACCCCTGCACCCTGCCCAGTTTCCTCCCAAACCCATTTTTCATTGCTGCTAGCAGTTACAGCATCTTTCACTCAGAGAGGTGGTTGGGCTTGTTTGTTACAACCATTTAAGTTTTCTTTATGGTTTTGAACTCTTAGAAAACTTAGCTTTGGGTTTAAAACCTTTCCTGTGGTGTTTTCCTGGGTGGGAACCAGGGAACTGAAATGCTTTTATTTAAAAACACTTGGAAAACCCCCACACCAACACATGGCCACAGCTCAATGGTCCTGTAGTTGCCTTTCCCACTGTGGTCCATTGAGACAGCTATAGTTGGCCAGAGGAGAGGAGCTGAGAGGGCAGGATCCAGTTTACTTATTAGAGTGCTCTAAGAAATTCAAATTCTAGAGGAAGGAGAGAAAAAAAGCCCAAAATTTAGTTTCAAAACTTAGTTTTCACTTCTTTGAGAAAGTGTTTCCTGCCTGGATCATTACAAATAGGATCTTGCTGGTCGGTCCCAGGCTAGGGCTGTGCTGGTTGCATCTGGCTGTGCTCAGACTTGCAAAACGGTTCATCCTCCTTCATCTGGATTGAACATTTCCCTCTTAGTTTGGCTCAAGTTTACAACAGCTGGGTGCTCCTGCTGGGCTACACCTCACCTCTTGGAGAGGTAATAAGGGACATGGCCCTGAGGACCCTTTGCGTCGAAGCGGGAGACTCACAGCATCGCTGTTGGTCTCTTTAGTGCAGATTTTTCCCAGTTACAGCTGTGTCCAGAGACTCCCTGGGGAACTCTTGTCTGGAAATGCAATTAGCTTATCCTGTTTTGAGCTTGGACAGACAAAAGGGCCTTTGGCAGGAGAACCTTAGCCATAGCTGGCACTGTCACCCTGACAGCAGCAACTGTTCCCAAAAGGCCATGCGTTCACCTGGCAGTTCCTCACAGGGTTCTCTCCCTCTCTCACTTACAGGCTTCGGCAGACGGCCCGACGTGGTGCTGGTGGCTCATCTCCATCCTGCCCCTTGACCCATCCTACCAGCTGAACCTCTTCTCCAGCACCTCGCTGCGTGCCCGCCTCACTCAGCTGCAGCGCATCCTCAGTGCCCTACTGCAGCAGCCCCCCACCCGGCACCCACTGCCCGAGCGCAGCCCCCAGGGCCATGTCTGAGCTCCCAACCTCTGCCCTTCCTGCAGGGGAGGTCTCCACCCCCTTGGGTTTCTCTGTGTCTTGCTTCATGGTCATGTGTGTGGTCTGAGCCCCACAGAAAGCAACCTCAGTGATGAGCTAGGAACCCTCTGCCCCACCAGCAGTGACACCACACCGTCCATGCTGCTCTGGGAGCTGCTTGGGAACATGGCCAGGCTGTTCTGACAGAGTGGGGACCGGCATCACAAGCTGGGTTGTTTCTCGAGTACCAAAGTCACTTACTGAGCTGATTCAGTGCTGAGGGGGCTGTCCTTGGGCCAGATTGCAAGGTCTGACCTGGGAGCTGGAAGGAGCTGATGGTGCAAGGAAGTTCAGCCTGGTAGTGGCTTTGTGAGATCTCTGCTCCTTCGCTAGTGCAATTTTCTTGTGTTCAGTGTTTCCTGTGAACGTTCTGCCTCCTCAGGAGAAAATCGGCATCTGAGCCAAGGCCAGATCCTTGTCCTTGGTGCCCAGAAGAGTTCAGGATCCCCTGAAAGTGTGTGCGGTGATAAGGAGCTGAATCTCTGGAGAGCCAGGGAAGGGCAGGATCAGTGACCAAGGCTGTGAGCAATGAGTCAGGGGAGCAAGTGCCTGTCTGGGAGTGCCTGGCTGCTGCTTATCTCTAAACACAGGGAAAAGAGCATCCTCCTGGCCAGCCCAAGCCTTCTACCATGGAAATCCTGAAGGTTTGAGATAATCGGTAATTTGAGGGGGTTTGGGTTGAATTTTAGGTGATACCCGCTTAGTGAGCTGTTGAATTAACACTGATTTCTGGATTTTGTCCCTGCTTTCCCCAAAAGCTCCACACTCCATGTGGGGGTTCTGTGGGCTGTTGGATGTGTGCGTGGGAGAGAATGTCAGGCTGGGGCTGAAGTGTTCCTTACCTCTTGTGTTGGTAGGCTGAGCCTGGGGCAGAGAGCTCTGACTGGACACAGCTCCACAGGGGCTCCCAGGGCTACCTTTCCATGCCCTGCTGTGTCCAGGAGCAAGAGGTCTTGGTCCTTCTTCTCCAGTAGAGTGAGCAGAAGACTTGTTCTGCAGGGACCACTGTGAGCTCATGGTGGGTGAGGACAATTCCAAGCTGGATTTGCTCCTCTGCCTTTATGCCATGTCCTGCACCTCTTTGCTCTTTTGTGGCAACATACCTCCCCAAGGGGTTATATCCCTGGGATGTTGGACTGGGGTAGGCAGGGATAGGTGATGGAAGGACACCTCACAGTACCGAGGGGGTGTGTGCAGGTGGTGGGAAGCCGCTGAAGTTTGGGAAGTGCCTTTCTTTTTCACAGGGTCACCGAGAGCTCACCCAGAGACACAGTGATCTCAAGTCCCTCATCTATCCCTGGAGTTCCCTCTTCCCTGGGTGTGGGAGCTCCTTGGGCCGTTGCAGAGCCCTGAAGCAAGGGAAGGGCATGGAGGGGAGACCTACGGGTCTGCCCCATGTCCACGATGGGGTCGAACTGGGGACCAGAGCCAGGTCTGCCTGGCTGCTGTGGGAAGGGACTCGTGCAAATCGCTCTGGTTTGCTTGGAGTGCCTTTGGGGTTTGTGTTGGTATCTTTGCTCTTTGAATTAAATTTTCTTCCTGAGCATTGAAATAAAGACCTTTATTGTTGTGTTGTTGCTGATGTTTAACTTGATAAAAGTGCTTGGGTATCACCAAGGAGCTTTGGGGACACAAGAGGTGATGCCTTGGCCTTCAGAAACAGTGAATACAGTCTAACAAAGGTAGATGGCACCCAGGGAAAAACAAATAAGGTGGCTTTTCTCCCGGAAAGTGAGCAGGTGAAACCAAGGCAGGAGGGACTAGCTCCTGGCATTCCTTGCAGCTAAGGGTTTTGGGAAAGGATGGAAACTTGGAGATGAGCCTGATGGAGATGCTGACCAGTATGGAATGACCCTGGAGGGTGTCTCCCTTGAATGCTGCAGAGAGCATCTGTCTGTCCCTCCCTTTGTGACCACGTGAGCTGGGAGCAGAGGTGCTCTTGGCAGCTGGCACTAGGGGTGAGTGGTCAACCAGGGAAATGAAAGCATGACCCTGGGTGGAGAAGGAACTCCAAGCCCATGGGATGTCCTGTCAGGTCACTCCAACCTGTGTCTTCCCACCTCACCTCTTCCCTCCACTTCCCAAATGTGCTGTCCCACACCAAGGGTGAGGAGGGTCTTCCTCTGTCCAGCTCTGCTTTCACCCTGACAGGGAACCTGAAACTATTGTAGAAGAAAGGGAGATGGCTCAGGTAGTCTGAGATGTGGACAACCCTCAAAAAGGTCCCGTGCTTCAAAGCAGTCTGCCAGGCTAATAACTGGCTGTGTGAGGAGTTGTACCCTGGATGTTACCCCCAGCAGTCCTCCACAGGAACAGCCATGCCCTGGTGAAGCCCAGCTTTGTACTGTGGCAAATGCAAGCCCCTTTGGTGGCTCTGGCAGTTCAGGCCTGGGGTGTCTGGACAGCTAGGCTATGTTGGTGTGTCTGGAAGTGTGGAGCTGGCACCGGCTCCCTTTGCCATGTTGCCCTGCTCCCACTAGATGTCAGGAAGAGGCTGAGTGCGGAAGACAAGGAAGGCATAGCAGAGGAGGTGTGCAGCATCCAGAGTCTCTGTCATACTTTCCTCCTTCCCACCCCCCCACCCCACCCCCCCACACACACCAAACAGACCC
>VZRI01004830.1:1224512-1239634 GCA_013397515.1 Upupa epops
GTGGTTGGGCACTGGAACAGGCTGCCCAGGGAAGTGGTGGAGTCACCATCCCTGGAGGTGTTTAAAAAATGAGTAGATGTAGCACTTGAGGCCATGGTCTGGTCTAGGAGTTAGGAAGATATTAGGATGAGGGCTAGACTTGATGATCCTGGGAGTCCTTTCTAGCCATGATGATTCCATGATTATATGATATATTGAGGTCCTGACAAGATCTGTGAACACAGGCAATGAAATAGAGAAAGAAATGAATTTGCCAGTGGGGAGGAAAAAGCGATGCTCAACACTGATTAGACACCAGACAATCTACACTACAGTCTTTTTCCAGATAGATATTTAAGAGGAAACCTAATTTTGCTGATGTTGACCATCAGCCAATCTGCTCTGGTGTTGTCCCAAACCAGCCAGAAGTGTGGGCTGTGTGGGAGCTTGCTCTGGGACCCTCTAGCCCCAAGGAGAAGTGCATCCAAACTTCGGGAAAGACATCAGTTTCCTCTTGAGAGAAAAAGGAATTCAGGGAAGAGAAAAGAGAAAGAATATTCCAAATTTCAATCTGCAGAGTTGTGACACCCAACAAAGGTGACTCCTCAGGAGCCAGCCAGGAGGTGAAGATGGTGCACCGGAGATGTGGGCTACATAGACAACCAGGGAACTTGCTGTTCAGAGGCATCTCCAGGGCTTAAGGAGCTTGAATCTCTCTCTCCTGCTTTGTGCTTCATTTATGAAACCACAGGGGATTCAACACTCTCCTCCTTTTCAGATCCTTCTCCCTTCTCTGCTGCCCTGAGCCTTTTTTAGTCCACCAGACCTGCTGTTGGGTCTCTGTAACTTTTAACAAACCATCTCTCATGCCCTGGTGGGAGCAGATTCCTGTGCAAAGCCCTGTTGGTATCCTCACCTCCTCCCATTGCTCTGGGCACTGCTGGGAGGGCACAAGGACAGAAGCCCTGTCTCTGGTTGTAAACATAGGATGGGCAGGGTTGCCAGGGACAAGCAGTGTCTGGCAGACATATTCTCTGCAAGCAAACCTCTTCACCTGGCCGTTGTCTGCGCCTGGATGATATATGGAGTGGCTGGGCTGCAATAGGATTTCTACCCAGAATATTGGCTGGATGATAAAGGAGTCTGTCTGCGGTGATAATTGCACCATAAATAGCGCTGGGCTCGGCAGTGATGAGTGAGGCATTAGAAAACCTCACCCGCTGGATTCCTCCCACTTCCTTCCATCTTCCTGACTGCTAACAAGCTGGAAGAATAGCTCATCGGATCTTACCAGCTGCAAGAGGTTTATTGCTCTCAGACGCAGCTGGGCACCTTCCTCCCCATAAATCTTCATAGCGGAAAAGAAGAGAGAGGGGATAAAAACAGCTAAATTGGGTGATTTCTGAAGAGCAGCAGGTAAGGCAGCATCATGGTGTGGTTGTTCCTCTTCATTCTCTCCATGGCAAGTACAGTTGTGTCCCATTTCCCCTTCCAGGCTTCCCCTGGCTCTTTTGGGCACTTGGGGTTAACCACCCTCTTTACTACAATGATGGAGATGGAAAACCTGCCAGCTAGCCCTAAATACTGCAAAACGAGAGATCAAACTTGGGAGTGCAGTCCAAGTTACCACTGGAAAGACACATAACAAGTATGAATGGGCTGGAAACTCTCTTCAGTGCCTTGTTTCTTGAGCCTGCAGAAAGCACATGGAGCCTCGTCTGATCTTCCAAAAGGAAAGCTGGAAAGTGGATTTGAAATCACTGGCACCTTACTGATAGAAGAACAGTAAACGGCCTCAAGTTGTGCCATGGGAAGTTTAGACTGGACCTCAGGAAAAATTTCTTCACTGACAAAGTGGTCAGAGGTTGGAACAGGCTGCCCAGGGAGGAACCGGAGTCACCGTCCCTGGGGGTGTTCAAAAAACATGTAGACATGGCCTTGAGGGACAGGGTTTAGTGAGCATGGTGGGGCCCACTTGATGGTTGGACTGGATGATCATGGAGGTCTCTTCCAATCTTAATGATTCTATGATTCTAGATTAACTTGCCTTGAACTCCAAAAGATACCTTAGAACAGAGATTTTAACATTAAACCTCCTTAGTCAGGGTTTCTCACTCACATCAAACTCAAGTCAAGCTGAGCTCTATCATCTGGGCAGATGTGCTCACCTTCACAACCAGCCACCAGGTACCTTGGGGAGTCTGCTCTAAATGGATAAATGAGCTGGGGCTCAATGGAGGCATCACCTCAACAAATTTTATTCATGGGTCAGTGAATCCCAGCTCAGATCAAGGGGTTATAACATCCCATGGTAGACAGCTCCAAGCAGTGGAAAATACACTACTGCTGTCAGAATCGCTCTCTGTACTCCCAACACACTGGAAAACTTATATTAGAGAGAGAAGACTTGTCCTGTTCCCCAGTTTGTGTCTGTCTCTGGTAAATGGCTTGAGCTGCTCTCAGCCCGCTGGCCAGCCTTTGCTGCAAGGTCACAACCCCTTCACTGGTGCTCCTGGCTGCACATCGTGCAGTGTGGAGATGCAGAGGACACCAAGGCCAGGGTGTATTTCTGCAGCAAGGGATGCAGGCAGTGTCATTAGGCTGATGCCAACAGTGTGGGCTGTCAGAACTCTTGAGCTGTGAGTGAAAATCTGTGCTGGCGGAGCATCCTCTGGTGCCGCAGGGCACAGCTCTGCTGTTCGCAGGCTCCTTTGGAGCAGAGACCTGTGAGGTTCCTTCAGGGATTAGGTGTGTGGCCACTGTTGACATCACTCAGGCAAACTGACATCACTACTGTTTTTCCAGAAAGATGGTTAAATTATTTTTTTATTAGCATTTTGAGGTGGGAAAATTATTCTCCTTCCCGGACACTTTATAATGCTTTCACAAATAACTGCAGTAGGAGGAAGTTTTACTCTGAGATGGGAAAAGAAATGCTTAAAAGAGCAGTTTTAAGGGCATTGAGTAGAGCAGAGGGAAGCGCATCCCCAGTGCTTGCATTGCAGCAGGACTCTTCAGCATGTCTGGCTGGGCAGTGCTGGGGCTGGCGCTGTCACACAAGAAGAACAGCGCAGTAAAGGCTGCTAAGCAGGCACGAGATTTTTAGCTCATGTACAAATCCATAAGCTGCCCCAACCCTCCCTTTTCTGCACACGCACCAAATCCAAAGGCCAAATATAGAGCATGATTTTCCGCCTTATTTTTTATCTCTTTTCTTAACCATTCTGGCATGTTTGAAGCAAAACTATTTACTCTGTTTTGGATTTGCAAGTTTAAAGCTTCCAGGTGCACCCAAAAAGATAAGGCAGCTTGGAGGTGCACGGTGGTACTTGAAAATAAATAAAGTTGAGATGAATTCAAAGTGACTTCTTAATATTCTGGATTTCTCCATTACCTCCTGCAGTTATTGTACTGACCTCACCTAAGCTGATAGGGGATAGCCCAGACGCCTTAAAAGAGCGAAAGCAACAACCACTCTCCATCTCTATGTTTTCCTCTTAGTTTTCTCTTTTCTTTTCTTCATATCTCTGGTATTTGTGGGCAGAAGAGAGGGCAGCGATTTTGCAGCCTCATAGGCAGGAGGTTCCCGTTAATGAACTCAAGCAGAGTGGGAGATTTGTAGGAAGGTGGTTTGGAGATCTGTAAGAACTATTCCCCTGCACCAGCTGCTGCAATGAGCTCTTTCTCTGCTGATGCCAACAGCTGTGGCACAGCCAGTGTGGCACTGGGTGTGCTGAGTACCACATCCCCTTAGGAGGCTCTTACTGGGGCTCCAGGCAGACGATGCAAAACACAGCATCATAAACCAGATCCCGGCGTGTACTTGGCTGGACACAGCAGGAAGACAAGAACCAACTCGGGCTTTAAAAATATAATGAGACTGAAGAGCTGAGGGCCCTGTGCTGTGCATGACTCAGTGGAAAGAGGCGAGTCAGGGCTTTGTGCGAGAAGCTTTGGGAGAGGGAGGCCAGCACTGAGATGTGATTAATCAAATTGCAAGAGCTGCCCAGACATGGCTATTCTTGGCTATTCTATTAGGAACAAGATTACTGTTTCTAGTTGTGCAAAACGAGCTCTGAGGCCATAAAACAGGCTGTAACTATGGGTCTGCTCTTCACTCACTGCATCTCCTTCATCCAGCACATCTGAGGTGGATTTATGTGAGGATGGATGCTCCAGATCCAGATAAGCAGGACATCACCATGAGAGTCACGCTGAACCCCACTCAGTGAAAAACTGCCTTTGCAGAGCTCTGTTCCCTGCTTCTGCCACTCTTTTCTGTGACAGCAGCTCCGGGCAGCTTTTTCCTCTTCTTGCGCAAGGCTGGATGCAGGAGCCCTGTCCAGGAGAGGATGGTGGGGTGGATGGAGAGTGGGCACACCAGTATCCCGGATCATTGCCAGGGACACGTGGCTGGTGTGCACACGTCTACACTTGAAAAGAGCCCACAATCCAATTCTTGACCAAAAAAAATTAAACCCAGGCCCAATGACATTTCTGTAGCACCACAAATTAAATCTGTGGTGTGGAGCTGAAACAGGTTCTCAGTGTTTGCCTCTGTGAGTTAAAGCTGTATGGAAACAGCAGCAAAATTGTAGCCCAGGTCAGGAAAACCATCTAAAAGTTGTTCATTTTCTTGGCTTTATTTTTGAAAGTCATTCGCCTCATTTTATTTTGTCAGCTTTCTTTCTTTCTCTCTCTTGAGCTCAATACCACCCACAGCACTGGGTACTGCTGAGCTCTGGCTCTCAGTCAAATCCTTTTGCCTCCAGGGAGATGGAAACTAATCAATGAGGAATATTAAACAATATAAAAGCCACAGTGATTTAACATTTTCCTCAAAGGTCAGAGTCCCCTGGCAGCTCCATGATAACACAGAGCTGAAGGCAGTGCGCAGAGATGATATGTCTCAGAGATAAGTTCTCTTTCCTGTTTTCTGCATATGTTTTCCTATGTGATGGGAGAGATCCTGCTGCCGAGCAGGCTCAGGCAGGCAGCACTGCGGGGATTGTGCTGGACTGAGCTCAGATTTCTCAGGTGCACATGGGGGTCCTAGGCTGCCTCAGCCCTAGATTTGCAGGTGGGGATACAGGGGGGACATTGGGTCCATCTGCTCCACATTCCTTTGCCCAGTCTGGAAGTGTCCAGAATTTTGCTGAGGAATGGGGTGATGAATTCAGGACTCCCCAGGGATGCTCAGCATTGGAGATTTTGGAATCCTTCAACTGAGAAAGTGTAACTCATCAGTCTAAGAGCTGCCTGGGGGGGCTCCCTGACAGGAGTTTTTAACCCAGATTCATCCCTGCATTCAAATCTTGGTTTGGTACCTTACCTCTCTTTCCAAAGATGAGTGGTGTCAGGATCCAAGAAGGGCTCTCAGGACTTGCTCTTCGAGGGAAGACACAGCCCAGGCAGTTATAGAAATACAGATCCTTACATATCAGTTTTCCCCCCTCTCTACTGTTCCTTCTCATATTTTTGTGTCAGAAATGAGACTTTAAAATAATCCCCAGGTGGAGATTTAATTTCTGGTTCAGCACTTTTTTTTTTCCTGAGCAGTCTTAACAAGTCACTTCTCACTGGGTCAGGAACTTCTGCTTCTGCATAAAAAGGATGATGACACTTACCTCTCATTTGTACAGCCATTAATAAAAGTGGCTGATAACACTTCAGCATCAGTGCCAGCTGAGAGACTTCCTTAAGTGAGACCAGTAATTAGCTGATTCTTGTTTCCCTTCTAAGAGCACTCAGTTAAAATCTAACTCTTTTATTTTGTGCATCACTGGCAGGGCTGAAAAGGTGCAGCCGCAATAGTTCAATCCAGCCAGACTGCTCAAGACTCTTTGTGTTTGAGTGTGAACAAGCAAGTGGAGGAGTGGAGAGGACCTTGAATGACGCCAGGCTGCAGCAAAGGCAAAGCCCACAGGATGGAAACCCAAGATACCAGGACATTCTG
This sequence comes from Upupa epops, assembly GCA_013397515.1. NCBI lineage: Eukaryota > Metazoa > Chordata > Aves > Bucerotiformes > Upupidae > Upupa > Upupa epops. The sequence goes on from VZRI01004830.1 coordinate 1,230,448, forward strand.
GAGATTGCTCTGAGCCACTGCATTTTCCATTCTGATTATTTTTCTCAAGTGCACAGTTAACCGAAGATAGTCGGTTCCCAGTGAGTTTCTTGACAAGCAATTTGTTGTTAGAAAGGCTGAAAATCAGCAGGTGCTAATTCCATCCCAATGCCCCTCCTTTCCCATTCCAAATCCTCCCATCTTCTTCATTTGCTCCTCTTAATAAGATTTTGTGTATTGCTGCTGCACCTGGTTGCACGCCATGGTTATGAATTTAATGTGCAAACTTAAATGTAAACAGGATAAAAAAATGTCTTAGCAATTATAAACCACTTGAAACCTCTTTTCCTCCTCTCCCTCCCCCTGCTTATCTGCAGACTCTTCATTCTGCCTGTCGTGCACACCCAGCGATTGCAGTTGTTTTTTAGGGGTAGTTTAACTCATTCCAGACGGTTCAGCCAAAAAGGAGCAGTAATTTCTGTGAGAGAAGTGGCAGGAAACAATGGCAATAGTTTGCCTTTATTTGGTGGGAAAGAGAGGAGGAGTAAGGGCAGACTTCATTAATCCAGATTAAAAAATGTCGAGTGAAGCTTTGTCGCAGAACTAAGGGCTAAAATATCTTTGAAGTACTCTGACTTCAGAAGACAAAACCCCATATGGCAGGTTTTCAGAAGAGAACCTGAACAGAATTTGGCTGCCAACCTGCTCTTATCAGTCCTGTGATTCTCTGTTCTTGTAATCCAGGAATGTTTTATCGTGAAGGCTTTCAAGATCAGCAGAGATGTTTAATTATCTGTCTCATTTGGAGCAGTACCAGCTTTGGTGGACAAAAGCACCGGGAGCATAATTCTCTTTGGATCAGAATTTAAGACACATGCTCTGTTGGCATTTGGGGAGAACAACAGTTTCGGAGGGATGCTCTGATCCTCTTCAGCACAGCTAAACAACCACCACTGAAAAACTGTGCACTGGTGGGAAATGTGTCATCAGACCATCAGCAACCCAAGCTGTTTGACCCACTGACCTCCTGACGGAACAGCTGTTTCATAACACAACTCCCTTCTCCAGTTGCACAGTGAGGAGTACTCTGCTGTCAGAGGAAGATAGAGCTCTAGAACCATCATAATTAGGTCATCATAATCACTCCTGGGGTGATGGTATTTCGGGGTTTGGGCAGCTGTATTGCAAAGCCTTCTAGAAGCAGAAAGACCTTCAAGCTTGCTTTAAAAAATATAAGTGATAGGTGTGAAGTCAAAGTTTGGGCTGGTGGGAGGATGTGCTGATCTAGAAGGTGCCTGGTGACTGCTATCAGATGCAGGGAGTAGGTGTTCTGGCAGCAGCTCCCACCCGGCCACTGGCTCCTTTGCCTTAGCACAGGGCCACTGGCCACAGCAGCAGAGCTATGGGCTGACTCACAGGCTTAATCCAACCAGCAGCTGCTGGAAGGCAGAGCATAACGACACCGCCGTCTCACTTTTCTAATTTGTCTGAAATCTCAGCGGGCTGACACCTTCTAATTTGCTGTTTGTTGCTTCACTCCTAGAAGTCCAGCTGATCGCTCTGTTGGTGCCAGCAGATCAATCTCACAGAAACAGGCTTATTTTTCTTCTGGTCTTGAAGAAGCTAGTTTTGCAAACATCTGCGCTCACCTGCTGAGCTGAGCAAGATTGCTCTCGCTTGTTCCTGCTGCTTCCGTGTGCTGCCAGGCACAGCCTCAGCCTAGGGAAGGATGTAAGAGAGACCTGAGTCTGGCCCAATGGTTGGACTTTTATGTGCGTGGTGGTCCTGGTAGCAGAGGGATAAGGGAGAAGCACACAGAAAAACTTCCATAGAGCTGTTTTCAAGGTCATTACTTTTATACTTGTGTTGAGTCTGGTAGGCTGGGAGAGGGATGCAAGCTTGTCTTGTACAGAACAGCTGAGGGAGGACATGCTGCAGTCCAGCACAGAGATGAGGCTATCCTACTTTTCACTCCAGGAGAACTTTCGGGACCTCTGAATGTAAAGACCCACAAAATCTACCCCCTGGGAGTATTTGCATCTTGCTGTTTGTATATATTTTGGGAAAGGAACTCTTCTGCTGTAGCCCAGCTCTGCCACTGTCTGTCACAGAGTGCAGACATACAGCGCCCTCTCCTTTTCACAGCTCAAGCTTCGTACCAGACTGCTGGAACACCTGTACCACCCCACTCTGTCCTCTGGGAACAAGAGCTGCTCCAGTTGTCACAGTTGTGATACAAAATGCAATGGATTTGACCGTAAGGTGTCGTCTGGCCTTCATGGGACGATCCTTCAAGGGAAAGCAAGTGAGCCTCTACAGCCCAGCCTCCTTCCAGAAAGGAACTCAAATGCTGTGTGGAGTGGTGTGATACTGGCCCAGAGCAGCCTCTGCTAGTCCCCTGCCTTCCCTCAGAGTACACATTGCCTCAGCGTATTACTAAAGCAGCATAGCTTTGCTTTTTTCATCCTAAGAAGGATTAGGGAAGAAATATCCTAGAAACCCAAGAAATTATTCTCATAAAGAGCACTTAATTTAGTACTTACACAACCCACCCAAGTCATTATTTCCTCAACATCAGAATTTGCTGAAAGCACTCCAAGTCCTGTTTTGCGAGCACTACGGAACAAAATAATTGTGCAATTAGCAATGCATCTCATGCTATGTGAAATGGAAGCTTTCTTCCTTCTTTCTTCCTTCCAACCAGCGCAAGCTAACCTTTTGCTTTCCTGTGTTGGGAAAGCTCTGGCCATTTCTGCCCCCTCCTCCCTATTTTAAGTGCAGTGCAGTGCGTAATTAATAAAGCTGCTAATCAGTATCCTCCACAAAGCAGGAGAGAAATGCGAATGGCACAGGCACACTGTGGCTCACTTGGTAGTGTCAGAGCTTCCAAATATTAATTACAGCTCTCTGAGGAGGAGCTGTGTCCTCTCCAGCTCTTTCCAACACGCTGCTCCCAGGTGCTGGGGAAGCAGAACGTTTGTCCAGGGCTGACCGGCAGATCCACAGCCAAGCTGGGATGGGAGCTCAGCTACTGCCAGCACTGGGTCTGTGCATTCAGCCACCAGCTGCTGGCTTCACCAGAGGATTGCTGTTAGTTCAGTGGCTGGAGAAAAGCTTCTGTAGCTCCAGCATCCCCATGCTCAGCGCTCATAAGCAACTAGCCCCAGCCTGTTAAATGTCCACTTGATGCTGGCCTGGCTCATGGGAAAGGCTCTGCTGTAACTTGTCTGGATGGTATTTGGGGAGACAAAACCTGGCCACAGCATCCTCCTATCCTGCTCAGTAATGCTGGATAACCAGCTTTGCCTTTCAGTGCAGCTCACAGAGCCTGCTGCTGTGATGGGAAGTGCTGGCAAACCTTTTAAACCTGTTAAAAATGACCCTCCCCATCACAGCATGGAGCAACCAGATGCGGAGCATAGCCCAGCAGAGCTCTGCCCAAGCCAGGCAGAGCAGGAGGGTTTTAGGGTGGGCCAGAACACTGTGTGGACTAGGGACACTGCAAGCAGTGGGCAGGAGAGTGTGACAGGGCAGCAGATTGGCACATCAGGGAATGAGCTGCACCAGCATGGAGAGAGGCAAATTCCCTCTCAGAGCTCATGCCAAGGAAGGGATTGGCTCCCACCTGTGATGCAGGGGAAGCAGTTCCCAGCCTGGAACCTGCTGGGCTCAGCCCTCAGTCACCCCTGGTGCAGCCTCAGACAGGTATCATTGACCTTTATCTGCAAATCATCATGTTGACTTAATGACACTTAATTAAATCTCTTTGCATACCACACTGTACCCAGCTGAGCAGCAAGAAGGGCAGCAGGGGTTTAATTCCAGAGTTCAACTGCACCTTGTATAATCCTGGACATCTCTGAAGCCATCCTGACCCATCTCCCTCTCCCCCACACTCTGCAGAGACTGGCAGCTCAGCTGGCTGTTTCCATGGCACAGGGGCCGCCTTTTGGAGGCAGGGCAGGGTGGGCTGCCTGGCAGGGATGGAAGAGGGAGATTTTGGTGCGTGTCAGCGAGATAGTGCCTGGCAGAGAGCAGAGCCGGTAGGGGTGGACAAGCAGGAGCTGAGAGCAGCTTATCGGTGCTCTGCAGAAAAGGACTCTTGCAGAGACAGTGGCTGCTAAATACATAAATAAGGCAAACATCAAACACCTCAAATTCCCACAGCCCCTGGCCCATGTGCCTGCCCGGGGCTCCCAGCCACAGCTCCCCCTCAGCAGCTGATTAGCAGAGCAACGTTCTCAGAAATTAAATGCTGCTGAAGTCACAAACCATAGTGCTGGGGAACCAGGGCAGGGTCTGTCAGTGTGATTAAAGACCCACAGACTATTTTTCCTTAATAAGGAAAACCTTGTGCTGAGAGAGGGTTGGAGGACAGGAGACCTGAGGTGCTTGGACCATTTGCCTGGGTCTGAAGCCAAAGGCAATGACAGCATAGGACACGGTGTGACCTCATGCTGCTACCCTAGACTGATGAATAACTGCTGAAATCACAACACCAGAACTAAAGGTTGCCCTATAATAGCCTTTGTTTTGGGCCCAGACCACCCAGGAACACCTACCAAGCAGAGAGGAACCTCCCTGGCTTGATCTTTTTTGGGTGAGTAGCTGCTGCACAGCAGTGCTTGCTGGGAGCACTGGGAATAGGATGCAAGGGACTGGGGTTAGGAGAGGGCCTTATTCTGTCCTACATGGACTCCTTTCTGTGGGCTTTGTCCCTAGCAGAGAGCTGGTGTCTGTCACATATCTGACCTGTGTGCACAAATAAGCTTAGTGTGAATTTGGGTGAAACTCTGGCTTTGTAAGGGTTCAGAGATCCTTCTGGAGAAACGTGTCCTCATGCCCTTCACCCCCACACACAGAACTTTGATTCTGCAAGCGCACGAAGCAAAATGCCTGTCCTCTCCAAACCCGGCATCCATGGGTGACAACTGAAGAGAGAAGATCACACAGAATTATTGAGGCTGAAAAAGACCTCAGAGATCATCCAGCCCAGCCCATGACCTGACATCACCACATCCTCTAGACCAGGGCACTAAGTGCCACATCCAGTCTGTGCTTAAGCTCCTCCAGTGATGGAGACTCCACCACCTCCCTGGGCAGTCCATTCCAGTGTCTGATCACCCTTTCCGTGAGGAACAGCTTCCTAACATCCAACCTAACCCTCCCCTAGCTGCTTCAGGCCCTGCTCTCTGGATCTATCACTAGTTGCCTGGGAGAAGAGCCTGACCCCCACCTGTCTACAACTTCCCTTCAGGTAGTTACAGAGAATGATGAGGTCTCCACTGAGTCTCCTTTTCTCCAGGCTGAACAACCCCAGCTCCCTCAGCCTCTCTTCATCAGACTTTCCCTCTAGTCCCTTCCCCAGCCTCATTGCTCCTCTGGACCCGCTCCAGTACCTCAACCTTGAAGCAAGAGACACAGAGCTGCACACAGCACTCGAGGTGAGGCCTCACCAGTGCCCAGTACAGGGGCAGAATTATGTACTTAGTCCTGCTGGCCACACTATTCCTGCTCCAAGCCAGGATGCCAAGGCCTTTTGTGCCACCTGGGCACACTGCTGGCTCATATTTAGTTGGTTGTCAACCAGTACTCCCAGGTCCCTCTCTACCAGGCTGCTCTCCAGCCCCTCATCCCCCAGTCTGTAGCTCTGCTGGGGGTTATTGTGGCCAAAATGTAGGACCCTGCTAGTGGTCACTAGCTACTTCCTCCTGGATTACGGGAGGGAAATTGTGCTCCCCTTCCCTGTCTACCCACTCAGGAGCTCAGTTATCCTGAGGATGACCTAGCTTTCTTTTAGAGACTGAGACAAAGAAGGTGTTAAGTAGCTCAGCCTTGTCCCTGTCTTCAGTTACCATGTTCCCATCTTCATCCAACAAGGAGTAGAGATCTTCCCTGGCTCTCTTTTTGTTATTAATGTCTTCATAAAAGCACTTTTTTATTGTCCTTAACAGATTTGGCTGAAGAAGCAAAAATGTCGTTTGTATCTTAGAAATAAACAAGAATCCCAAACAAAAGCAGACACTGGTGGCTGGGAGAGAACTGGTGAGCTTCCAGCTGGTTGTGTGCCCATCACACTGGGGACTGGCCAGGGACCTCTGTTTGATACAGGAGCACGGCCCACCCCAGTGAGATCAGGACTCCAGGCAGGGAATGGACAAAGTGGTCACAGGAGCTATATAAATCCAGGAGGAGAGGTCTGGATACTCCAAGAAAATTGCATCAAAAATCCCCAACAAAGAAATCTGGTAGCATTTCTGTGCTTCGTAGAAGCAAGAAGAGGCAGAAGTGCCCTTCCATGTGGTTATCAAACATCGACCCTGGAGACTGAGCAGCTTTTCTTCCCTCTGGAGGGGAAGAGGCATTGTTGTCCCAGTTGCTCTGCCGCATTTTGTGTTCCTCATCCTGCCTACTGTAAGTCCCTCACATCCTTCCATCTGCTACACTGTCCACTTTCAGCTTGCAGCTCACCTCACCTCACCTGGCTTTCGCTCTGGGAAGAAGCCAGGCCCCATCAGTCTCCTGTCCTGCTCTGGTCTCTTCATAAACTCTGTTGGCCACACAGACTTTGTTTCAGGCTTGATGCTCCACTGCAATCCAATCATAGAATCAGAATCACCAGGGATCAGAAGGGACTTTGAAAGATCATCCAGTCCAATCCCCCTGCCACAGCAGGACACCCCAATCAGATCCAGGTGGGTTTAAACCATCTCCAGAAAAGGAGACTCTACAGACCCCACAGGCAGCCCCCTCCAGTGCCCCATCTCCCTCCCTGGGAAGAAGTTACAGAATCCATCAGGGTTGGAAGGGACCACAGGATCATCCAGTTCCAACCCCCCTGCCATGGGCAGGGACACCCCACCCTAGAGCAGGCTGGCCAGAGCCTCATCCATCCCGGCCTTAAACACCTCCAGGGACGGGGCCTCAACCACCTCCCTGGGCAACCCATTCCAGGCTCTCACCACTCTCATGATGAAGAACTTCCTCCTCACACCAAGTCTAAATCTCCCCATCTCCAGCTTTGCTCCGTTCCCCCTAGTCCTGTTGCTACCTGAGATCCTCAAAAGCCCCTCCTCAGCTTCTTTCCCAGGAGGTCTACAGAAGAGCAGCCAACCTGGCCCGTGACCTGGCATGCTGTTCACCTGCTTGCTGTTCTCCAAAACAATTTGCCTTTTGAGATCATCATCAGCATCAACAACAATCATGATAGAACTGTAAATATCATGTTTCTGTGTAACACTGCATACTGGTATGGCCTGGTCAGACCCATCTCCACCTACCTCCTTCTCCATACCTTCCCTCTAGAGCAAGTCAGGCTTTTCAGTGATGCTCCTCTCCTCAGTTTCTGCAAGGAGGATGAAAAACAAAGGGTCACCTCCTGTCTTCTAATCTCTCTAAGGTTTGGTGTTCCTGTTTCTTTCCTTCCCTTGCCTGCTCTCCTAACCCCACACATCCCCATCCTTTGATGAGCTGCAACTTCTTACAGACTGAAGGGGATTTGCTACAAGTCACTTGCAAAGGTCCAGGGGCAGGAAGCTTTCATTGCCAGACTTTTCACACAAGGTGCTAATCAGTTTCTGATTTCTCTTTAATAAGATGACAACTGTGAGTACGAGATCACATTAGGTTCAGTTGATTCAGTTGAATCTCATGGGGGTGTTAACTAATCAGACCAAGAGAGAGAAAAACTAAACCCAAACCTTTGCTACTCTCATGTTTTAAGAACTTTGCAACTGGAAGGTAAGAAACAGAGATTGCTGTTCATTCTTTGAAGAACAATCTCCTTTTTAAAGGACTTTCCTCAGGGAATGGAGCAGAAGGCAGCTTCTGGGGCTTCTTTCAAGACCTTTTGATGTTTCAACTGCTGTTTCTCCAGGAACATGGCCACCCCTTTGAAAACAAAGGTGGAATAGACAACTACTTGGTCACCCAGCACCCAAGAAAATGCAGGAAGCCCAACTGCTTGTGCTGTTTTACCCTGTTGTGAGTTGCTCATCCATTGCTCCAGGGGTCCCTGCCGGGGAGCAGTTGGGCTAAACCTCACGTCCACAGGCTCTTGCAGCATGATCTAGTGCCCTTGGAGCACACACAACTCTGTTGACAACATGGAACCAGCTGGAAGTGGAACCACATGAGCCTGGGAGAAAAGAAAACTCGTAAATCAGAACAACCCATTGAGGAAAAATAAATACATCAGGAAATATCCACCTGAACATTTTGCTTTGTCCAGCTTGGCTGCTCTGCTCCCTCAACCTGATTTCCCCCTGCTCTTCTTCTTTCACTTGGCCAAATCTTCACACTGGATTTTGTTGTCCTACTTTTGCCCAGCCTTCTCCTAGAGACAAGACAAACGCTACTTTCAATTAATGAGGCTTGATTGCTGAAAGCAATAGGAGGCAGTTCATTTAGAGCCGGCAAATTAATTGAAACCTAAATGTACATGGTCAGTGAATTGCTGTGAGAGCAATTACGCTGATCCTTTGGCCCCTGCCATGCACATCTGCAGCACTGCAGCTGGGCTCTGCCCACCGGCGCCTCTTGCCTTGCTGTCACCTCTGTTGAACTTCCTCGCTCAGCAGCTTTTAGCCCACTTTTATGATGCTCTCTGGGGCTGTAGCTGAATCAGAGTGAGAGCATATGTCCTGAGACTTTGGCACTGATGGGACACAAAGCTGGTTCCTAAACAAGTGGTGGGACATGGTGAGATCTTTCTTCCTCACTCTTCTCCTTTAGGAGAGCTTCTGCTGCAATGTGAGGAAAAGCATCAGTGCAACATTGGGATCTCCTGCCCTTCACAGCACTTACCAGAACTACCATATGGTGAAAGCTGAGACTCTGGGAACTCATTTTTCCTTGAAATATGTTTGTACATGACAAACAGAGGGAAGGAGGGTAAAGTAATCAACCAGGGAAAGAAATATCCCACCATAGGAAAGATCTTCCATGGCTTTCAAGGCTCAAATACTTTAGGCTTCAATTGTCAAAGGAACCACTGTGCCTTCTGCACCACCAAGTCCCTTGTGAGCTGAATTCGTGTCCCTCCAGGTGATGGAAGAGGCAATCTCCCAATTCTTATAGAGTCAGGGAAAGATGCTGCGATGTTATAACTTTTAAATGGGTGGAAATGGGAAAAATTTCTGAAATTGTTCAAGTTCTGACCCGAGCATAGAATGCTAAAAGCATTAGGGATTGAAAGGGACCTTAAAAT
>VZRI01004830.1:1239733-1259733 GCA_013397515.1 Upupa epops
CTAGTCCTGTCACTACCTGAGATCCTCAAAAGCCCCTCCCCAGGTTTTTTGTAACCCCCTTCAGATACTGGAAGCCACACTAAGGTCTCCTCGGAGCCTCCTCTTCTCCAGCCTGAACAGCCTCAACTCTCTCAGTCTGGCCTCATAGGAGAGGTGCTCCAGCCCTCTGATCATCCTCGTGGCCCAGATCTCCAAATACTTCCAGAGTAACTTGCACTTTGACCATCTCATCTCCTGTGCTGCAAGGGAAGGACTGTTCAAGGCTTCAGGACTGAGGCAAGGGGCGCATTTGTGATGCACAGCACCTGGATCCCAGGGAAGCTGAATCCACGTAGTGAGCAGACCACCTCACTCCACTGGGTTATCCTCAACCTCACTGCCATCATCCTGTAGCTCTTCAGAAACCCTTCAGTGAACAACCTACTGCTCCCCAATTCACATATCAGGGCACTGCAGGAAACATCCCACTCTAACACAAAATCCACCAAGGAGTGGTAAAAAGCAGTATTTACCAGCCAGTCTCTGCAGGAGGGATTACAAACCCACCAAACAAATCCATGTTTCCCCTGCTGCACCTCGCCATTTCTGAGCCAACTGGCACAAAGGCGCTGCTTTTTCACTGCTATACAAATGATGCTTTTAAGCCTTCCCTCCCTGCTTCCCTGCCAAGCGTAGGAGCAGCCCCACGTGTCGGCTCGGTAGTATTTCCGAGGTGGGCTGTTCCCAACAAACCTGGTGCTTGTACGAGTTCTCTCACCTTCAAGAGATGCTGACAACGGGGGCCGGGGCGATGTCCCAGTTAGAGAGCTGGCACCTCCAAAGGGAGCCAGCACGTTCGCAGGGAGCAGCGGCAGCTCATTATAGCAGCAGAAGGGACACCCACAGAGCTTTCTGCTCCCTCCTGGCTTGCTCTACATTGTGCTCACAGTCTGGCTGAGCCTTGTAGATGGTCTGATGGGGATGAGCTCCATTGTAGCTCCTTATAAGGTGCTCATTATGCACCAGCACCTGTTTTATCATCCTTCACACTCTCATTTTCTCCTGTCTATCAGCTTACCGAGCCCTTGGCCCCATCTCCATCTTGCTTTCTTGCCTGCTGAAATTTCAGGACACGTTTCTCAGGCAGGTTGTAAAACTTTTTGGAGACACAATTTGAGGTGAATTAGCTCAGGGAGGGGAGATCACAGAATCATCAAGGTTGTAAAGGACCTCTAAGTTCATCGAGACCAACGTTCCACCCAACACCTCCATGACCATTAAACCATATCTGAAAATGCCACATCTGCCTCTTGACCACCTGCAGGGATGGTGATGTGCCACCTCCCTGGGCAGCCTGTTCCAATGTTTGACTACTCTTTCACTAAAGAAATCTGTCCTCATTTCCAATCTGACTTTCCCTTGGCACAATTTATGACCATTTCCTCTTGTCCTGTCATCAGTTGTCTGAGAGAAGCAGCCATCACTGGCCACCCTACAACCCCTTTTCATGTAGCTGTAAAGGACAATAAGGTCTCCTCTCAGCCTCTTCTTCAGGCTAAAGCTCCCACTTGCCTTTGGCAAGTCCATAGTCCAGTAACCCCAGTAACCTCATGAGCAGGTTTACAAATCCCTGGCACATCACAGAGAAGGTAATTCATAGATGGAGGTTTTTAGGTGACAGTGACCACCACACTGCTGATAGGCATGAATATAAGGCTGGAAAGTTTTTCCCACTGCATGAAGTTCCCAGTTGTTCCAGTTTCAGGTTTGCTTTCTCAATGGTGTCTGGCCAGGATTTGGCACATTTTTGGTATCACCAAAGGCTACTCCGAGCTGGAACTCTCTTGCTTTGAGTCTTGAATATGTTTGCCTTCCCCCCATCCCTTCCTTTACAACTGTAGAACATCCTTACAGTGATGAGCAAGTGCACTCAGGACTTCATGTGTCCTTTCCAGCAGCAAGTAATCTTGAAGTTGAGCCACTGCCTTCTTATCCCCCGTATTTGAAGTCTTCCCTTCTGATACCTGAAGGGAACATACATGAAGGCTGGAGATGGATATTTCCCAAAGGAATCTAGGAGTAGGACAAGGGGAAATGGTTTTAAACTGAGGAGTAGGTTTGGACTAGATCTTAGGAAGTTATTCAGCACAAGGAGGGGAGAGACTCTAGAATTGATTGCTTGGAGAGATTGTGGTTTCCCCCTCCCTGGAAGTGTTCAAGGTCAGGTTGGATGAGGCCTTGAGCAAGTCCAGTTGAGAGGCATTGCTGCCCATGGCAGAGAGGTTGGAGTAGATGTTCTTCAAGGTCCCTTCCAACCTGAGCCAGTCTGTGATTCTATGATTGATGTGAATTAACAGCAGCTGCAGGATAAATTCTTCAGAGGATCTATATCAGTACCTTTCCTTCCACCCAGCTGTGCTTTGCAGTACATCCCATTACCTCCTCTTTAGGTGTCTCACTTTGACAACTTTTCCTTTATAGCCATCATTTTAGCTAATTTGCTCCCCCACAAAACCAAATGTTTTTGTCAAGCTCATTTGCATGAAACCTACGACACCTCCCTCACTGAGAAACAACAGCATCCGCAGGAGAAAAACAGACAAACAAAGTAAATCACAGCAGTCTGCCATGCACTAGCCTCGGGAAAGGATATCCAAGCTTCATCTTGTCTGTAGACAGCTGCATGAACTTGGTTATTTCTCCCTGACCTGGAGACTGACTGTATTTGCTTTTCCCAACACTGCACTACCTGATGCAAAAACTATCTCCTGGCCTGCAAAGGAGTTGGTTTCTCTTGAGGGCTTAATTTCTGAGCTTGTCCTGTGCTCATTGTGCACAGGCTCTCCCTGGCTGCGCCATGATTGCTTTTGCTGCTAATGGCATTCCCTCCCCTTTGCACCAGTTTCCTGGGAAGCCCCAGGCACATTTTTCAGCAATTTCAGGATCCCTCTTGACTCTTTCTAATGTCCTTCCCTTTATTCCTGCACAGCAGCCTTCTGTCTCAAACAGCAGATAAAGAACTTGCTATAGAAAGGATTAGCCCAGGGTAAGGAAGATTCTTTGCTGCACACCTGCCCAGAAGGATGAAGGCACTGACAGTGCTTTTCCTTCACTCTCCTCCTCAGGCCTGGGAGGATGCAGGCAGCTGAAGCCAAGCCCTCATCTCCCATCTAACCCTCCCAGGAAAAAGCAGCCCAGCCTAGCCCAGCACACCTTTATAGCAGCTGGTAACCTCCCAGTTCTTCCAGTTTGGCCCAGCTGTGCGGCTAATAGCTGTCTGGGGTTAACCCTTTCTCTACCAGCCTCTATACACACTTGTTTACACCCTATCATGTGGTCCTCTGTGCAGCATCAGAAAACACTGGGAACAACAGGGATGAAACAACTGTCCTGGAAAGCTGTTCTGTACACTGTGGAGTGAGGCAGCTAAACCACAGGCTATTTTCTTCCTCTCTGACCTAGCACAGCTGTCTCCTGGGGCAAAGTGGCCACAGAAGGGTTAAGTTAGATGTGCCTGTGGTTGCTCAATGAGTGCAGCAGTTTAGATTCTTTAGTTTGGAAAGAACAATTAGCAGCGCAATGGGTTGCCCTTTTATCTTGCCATATGGATTACCACACTAAAGGCAATTGATAGTGAGGATGTAAAGGTCCTCCAATTCCTTTCTCCAAAGAGCTGCTCTTTGTGCTCAACTTTGATTTTTCAGGGGGTTGGTGCTTTATTTGTAAATGACAGGCAGCTGCACAGTGTGCAAACACTCACTCGATGCTCACTTTGAACATATCAACTGCTGCCCATTTAGATAGATCAATGCTTTATCTAAAAGGTCTTGTGAGGTTAGATTGCTTCCGAGTATCTCCCCAAGCATCCTCCAGCCAATACATACATCAACACTAAGAGTGCATACAGTTCCCTATAAATCAACTGCTTCCTGAGAGGAGGAAAGTTCTCCCAAGTCTGTACTCTGTTTTTAGCTCTCAGCTGAAGCAGGACTCCAGTTTATGGTGGCTGTTGGCAAACAGAGATGCTCCAACACTTGAATAGAAAAGAAAATCACCACAGCCTTTAGTCCGTCTTTCCCTGTGTTTATTGGACTGAAATCAGAAAAGCTGATGACCACCCCCTGCTAACGAGCCCTGAAGAACAGAGAATGCGGAAACCATCTTTGTGACACATAACAGCCATGGCATCCTCCAACCCCTGTTGTGAGACCCTGTGGGCAGAATGGTGCTGGTGCCCCAACAGCACTGACAGGGGGCAGAAGGGCCCACCTAGGATGATGATCCTCACCTCATCGCCTCCTGGACCCCATAGCACAGCCTAACCTGCTTGTGCCACCCTCACCTGCATGAGCAAGATGGAGATGGGATGGAGGGACAAGGATGAGAATGAAATATGGGTAACATGGGCTGACTGGTAGGGATATTCTGTCTCTATTAAAAAAAAAAGGGAAAATAAAGAACATCCAAATAAAAACCCTCTCTCCACATCTAAGTTAGCAAATGCTTTATTTAGAAACCTTCCTGGAAATCTTAGTTGTTGTCTAACCAGTAATTTTAGTCCATTTGGAGCTGGCCCCTGGCTGCAAAAGGTACATTCACAAGGGTTTTAATCCTGCCCCTCTGCCCTCCCTGTAGGGTTGTGCCTCCATGCTGAGACTCCTCAGTCATAGCCCTTACCCAGCTTCTTGGAGGAGAGGCACAAGAGGCCATTATATTTTCATAGTGTAATATTCAGCACTTAGGCAGGTGCTAGAGGGCTCCTTTGAGCTGCTCAGCATCTCCTGCCGATGATGAGTGAGTGAAGGGCTCTGGGATTCCCTTCTGAACCACAGCTGCTCCTGTGCTTGCTCACAGCTGCTAGGCACGTTTTGTGTGCTGGCCTTCACCTCTTCCTCTTCCCAGACTATTCTGCCTCCAGGCTGGGGGAGACATCAGCTGAAATCACCCTCGAGTGGGTCTGGGACATCAGCTTTGTACAGACCCTCTCCATGCCTCAACGCAATGGTTGGACTGGGTGTAAATATCCAGCAGCAGGTAAAAGCTCATAGTGAATTCACCTCTCTCCAAGGAGGATGGCAGTGAGCATAGGGACCAATGGGCACTGGGGTTTAGCAGCATGCCATGAGGTACACTGCCTTTGGGCCTGGGCACAGGAGCAGGTAAATGCCCTGTCAAGGAAGTTGCAGCTGTCACCAGCTCTGAGCTGCGAGATTCTGCTGAAATTGCTGTATGGGACAGACATGTGGCTACAGGAGCATCCCAGCAGATTGGCACGAAGCAACAGCAACTTGGCTACCTGGGAGGGGGCTCAGGCTTTGGCGGTTCTGTCATCCCTGCTGTGGTGGTGCTGCATGGGGGTGTGAGGGGTTGTTGGTTCTAGTTATCCCTGTGACCCTGCTGTGGGGTGAAGATGAGGAAGAAAACACAGCTGCTTATCTCAGGGTTTAGCTCAAGCACCTCAGTGATGGTGGTTTCCCTCCAATGTTGTGGCTTTGCAGGGCAATGCAGAGGTTAGTCTGTAATGCTAAGCTGCTGGGAAAAGGGAAAGGCCACCTTCCCTGCTGCCACTGTCCTCCTTGGTGTTAGTGGAGTGGGCTGGAGCAGCCCTGAAAGCAGCTGAAACCCTTTTGCTTTCATTCGTTTGGTTTGGTTTGTCTTTTTTTATTTGTTTGGGAAGTTGTGCCAACCCACTCTGCAGGTAACAGCAGCTCGAGTCTGTGACAGGGCATAAGCCATGCTGGAACCACCCATTTCCATCCCACAGCATGGCTGCACTGGTCTAACTGGGTTTTGAGGCCACACACTCCAAGCATGACTGGGTGCTCTCTTGCAGCTACAGATGGCTCTGATGATGCCAGCTCCTTGCAAAGCAGATCTGTGTCCATGATGGCTTGAACTGCTGCAACACCTCCCCAGGGCTTGGCTTCCAGGGCAGAGGAGCTCTGTTCGTGTGTGAGCTCCTGTTAAACTGGATGCACAGTGAGCTGAATGAGGGCTCAGCAGTGGGCACAGAGGAGATGGGCAGGGAGGAAGAGAAAGAGGACAGGAGAGCAATAACCCCTAGAAAATGGTGTTGTTCCTCCAAAACCAACTGATCACTTTATAGTGAGACTTATGGACGAAGAGTGTTTTCTTTAACAAATAGGAATCTAATGGATTAGGTCTGATCTAATTACACGTTCTACATTAAGCTGACGCTCCCACTGTCTACGGCTGTTCGCATAATTAAGCTTAATGTACTTTTAATGATGTCTTCTTAACTCATGCGTTCATATATGATTAGAATCAAACAGGATGAGCTGTCATGAGTCCAGGAGAGCTCTTTCGGCAGCTCCTGATGGGACTCATGTTGAAATATTAATAATGAGGATTTCAAGGTTAACAACATTGGTTCTGAAGCGGGGAAAGCTTGTCACACAGTTTGAGCTAATCGGAGGCAACAAAACGGCTTCCCTTTCCAGTGCAGCTTCTTCCTATCTTGCACAAGAGCTCCTGGGAGCAGGGGAATTTAGGTTGTGCTTGGTAAAGATGTCATTAAGTAAGTCTACAGCATTCTGGGAAGCAGCTTCTGAAGAAGCTGGGAAAAAGTTCTGTTGAGCATCTTGCGGGGTTGCTGGGGGTTCTGTCCTGCCATGCTCAGTCTTTGCCCCACCTCTTGTTTCCTGCTGCTTTTCTGAGAATTTGGAGCAGTTTATTCTGGGATCTGGCAACCAGAATAAGGCAAACTCAACTTTTTTCTCTGTTCCTATTTGTTCAAGGGAAACCAGGTTGTGTACCTCCTGCCAGGATCTGTTGTCTCTGCCTGTAACTTCCTCATCCTACACTGCAATGAAACGTTTGGGATTTCACCCACCCCCCCTCCCCCCCTTCTTTATTCTGTTTTTATGCACTTTTAAATTTATTTTTGTTAGCAGCCCCTGGCCTGCAGACAGGTTGTCTTTTGAGCTCCTGAGAGCAAGTTGTAAAATTGTCTGAAATCCTTCCAATGGGAAAGCATTGATTTATTACACTGTAATGCTGATGCGAACAACACCGTGTACCTTTCATCTGAAAAGTCAAGACTTATAGAACACGACATGCTATTAATTTTGATGCCAGCTTGAACAGAGGAGGAATTACTGCCAACAGGATCCAGAGAGCATGTTAAACCAGCCCTGTAGAGTAATGAACACGCTTTCTGATGGTTACTGTATTGATCCTTAGGAACGAAAAGGTACCTTGGCAGCTAATTTGGGCTGTCAAAGGCATCTTCAATGTCTCTCTCTCTGTGTGTGTGTGTGTGTATGTGTTATATAATTAGTGCATGAGACAGGGATATGCAAATGTGGTAACTACACATCTTGACATCCCTTCTGAGATGAGGATTACAGTGTCTCACTGCTCTGGAGGCAGCTCTCCCCTTGCACAGGGTTGGCGATGAGTTCACTTGGGTACCACATTGATGCAGGTGATGCCTAGCACTCTGCCTCTCTCTGTGTATGGCCAGATGTATCTCCTGGGAGCCAGACAGAGATGCTTCCTCCTTTGCACCAGCAAAAGGGAGATTGGTCTAAAGTGCTCTGGGAACAGCCAGGTAACTTAGTGCCTCATAAGATTGTGGCTCCATGTAACACCCCATTTGCAGAAAGGCTCCTTGTGATGGGTTATGGGATCACTTCTGCCCAGTGTTGAGCTGGATTCACATCTCTGGCCCCATCCCAAAGGAAGGTGAGTTCATTTGCTTTCTAAAGCTATGGGGTGATACAGAGTTCTCTGGAATTCAAGACACCTATTCCAGGTCCTGGAGAGGAGTATCTAGCAGTGCTGAGAGTGGAACTGATGGATGGGAGAAATGGGGATGGACAGAAGGGAAATGGGATGTGATGTTACAGGTCAGAGTTGAGTGGAGAACCCCAGAGTGGGAATGGTCAGGATTTTGATGATCAATCCCAAGCTACCTCTCCATGCCCCAGAAAAACTTTTTCAGGTCCTTGCACACTAAATTCGCCCCTTTTATACACACAGACCTTTGGGGCTAGATGCTTGGGGACCATCAGAGCAGCTCTGTTTAAGAAGGAAGCTGGAAGGGCTGTGACCTTTATAATGAAGCTGGAGCAACATGGAGAGCAAGTAGTTTTGTCTGGCACTGATTGGCATCATTGGAGCTGAGATTTGCGTGTGGATTTTGTCCCCAAAGCCCTGCCCTCCTGTGGAGTGGTTGGAGACTGAACATGGTGCAGTGATGGCCTTGTAGTTTTGTTAATTAATTAATTAACTAGGCAGCAGGTACACAGGCATGGGGTCTGTCAAGACACCAAAGCAGCACCGGTGGCTGACAAATTGGTTTCTGCCCATAGTTAAGCATGAAATAAGTAACTGGGGGATTAGTGTTTAAGAGAGGAGAGGCCACACAAGTATCTAAAATGTATTTGGAGTTAATCTGGTATCTATGCTGGTGGGAATGGCCTGAGAACACCTCCTCCAGTCTCTCATGTGGTGTCTCAGAGTAACCTCCACTAGCTAAGCCCCTGTCTGCTGTCATTTCTCATGCCATGGCAGTGAAGAGCACCAGCAGTGTCCTAAGGGTACCACACACCACTATGATGGGTCATCCAGACTGACATGTGCCTCCGTGGTGCATCTACACTTTAGTTAGAAATGTGCACAAATATGTTATCCTGATGCCCTAGAGCCATGTGTGAGACTTGGGTGACTGACCACGTCATTGAAAACAGAACACGAGACTGTTCACAGTGGAAACTTCCCCAAGTATCCCAAAAGTTTTGATGGAGATAGGTGTCTGAGTTGCTGGAGCTGAAGAGGTTAGTGGCAACCACTGGGTTAATGCAGACACTGATGCCCTATCCCTTCACTGCAGTTAGGTGGGTAAGTTCTCCTCTTGTTTGATGGCAGGTAAGGATGTGGACAAGTCCAGCCAAATGTTTTTGAAACTGTGTCCTGATGCCAGTTATCATCCCACAACAAAAGGGTGGACTGGGTGATGTGGCTGTTCCACACCGTTGCACTACAAGATCTTGGGTTTTTTTAGTTTCAACAACTGCTGAAGGTGGTTTTGGATTCTTGCTGGAGACTTTCTGACTTTCACCACTAGGAAGAAATGTTGTCATGTTTATGCCAAGGTGTAAAGGAACATTTCTTGTGCATTTCTGGAACCTGACTGGGAGCTGCTGAGCAAGAAGAGTGTTTTGCGACAGGACCCAAGCCCACAGTGCAGTACCGGATGCATAAGCAATTGTGGAAGACCAAAATAGGCAGATCCAGCACAGCCTGCCCATGGGAAAGGTCTCCTGCAGGCCCCACTGACTGGAAGTCTCTTGTGCTTTGAAGCCCGAGTGTTCACCACACCTTTCAAAACATATTAATTCTGCCCCTTGCTGACTCTATCTTTAAAACTTACTAGGAGGTAAAAAAACCCCACAACCCTGTGAATGTTCTAGACCTTAAATCTATAACCATGGCCGTGTGGGGTGAGCTGGGATGCCTGGTCCAAGGCACTTCTGTGTTTTGTCTTTCCCCGCTGCTAAATGGGAATGACGATGTAGGGAAAGGAAATCCTTCCAGATCAGTGGCATCAGGCACTGTGTAAGACTACATCACAGTTAACCTCAGCAGCTGTCAGCATCTACAAAGATGTCCAACGCTCTTTAAATCCTGCTCACTTTCTGCTGTCAGTGGACGTTTGGAATTTAGCAGGTTAATTGTGTTAAAATTGAGTAAGAAATGAATGTCCAAGCCTCTGAAACATCGTGGGAGCTCCTAGGAAACTGATCCTGGTGAGGGTTTTTGGACCAGTGCTGGTTCTGAGCTGACCGTGTCTCCTCTCTCTGTAAAAACAAGCTAAAGTCCACTAACAACCCTCCTCAGAAAATACTTCTGTAAAACTCCAATTGAAGAAAAATCATTAACTTTAAACCCAACAAATGTTTAGTTTCCTGACTCTTGGGTAAATATTAGATAGATTCCCAATTTCAACCTGAAGCAGTTTATTTGGCTGCTGTTCACAAGGCAGACACAGCAATAATCAAGGAGATCTTGTTTGATTCAGGTTGGGTAATATTGCCTGAGGGGTAACATCATTTTCATTTCCACACATCCAGCACTGGCACAAAACGGCATGGACAGGTATGAAAAACAGATCATGGATCCTTGGTCAACTATTCCAGCTGACAGTTTCACTTTTGTGTAAATAATAATCACCAATAACATGCCGCTTGAAAAAAACAAAGAGGATGTGGAAAGAAAAACACTGTTGAGTTGGAGAAAGCAAAATCCATTGGAGTACTGTCAAAAGGAAAAGGAAAATAAAAGAAAGAAAGAAAAACCCAAAAGAGAATAAAAACAAATATAAGCTGTTAAATAAAAGATCCAGGTACCAAAGAGCAAAATTTAATGAAAGCCAAAACTGTTAAATATGGATTCCTGTTGAGAAAAAATGTCAATGTCTGTAAGAGTTTACCATTACTCTATTTTTAAGAAAAGTGTAGTAAAAATACATATTACAAGTTAACATTTTCCACACTTTTGTCCTATTCCCTTTTTTGTTTTCAAACCCCTCCAGTGATCAAAAGCCTTTGAAAACTGCATCTCACATCTTCACATCACAGGTGGCCAGTCCTAACGCAGCCACACAGCTTCTCCAGAGACAGTCCAAGTGCCTGATTGGGCTCCCTGTGACCTGCTGCCATGTGGTTTGCAGGAGGATGGGGCACCGATGGGTCTTGGCAGTGTCCAGTGGTGCCATGGCAATGTCCAGGATGCACAGCAAGAGCTGGGTCAGGAGATGCATCTGAGGAGTCTGGGCATGGAAACAGGCTGGCTTGTGGGCTGCCTCCTCTGTGCTAGTGCTTACATGGAACAGAAGTTACAATTAAGAAAAGTGGATTAAAACCAGCGATAACTGACACAAATTGACCCGAAGAGCTGTCTGGAGTGGCTGATTACAGAGTTCACGTTTGGTAACGAAAGATGAAGTTCATGAGGGTTTCCAGTGGTCAAGAGAGGATAAATGAGTTGTCACAAGACATGCTGTGGCCGAGCTTAGGACCTTGACTCTGACTTTGCTGGTCTGCAAAGTATGGCATGACAAGTGGGAAAATGGAACAGCTATTTCAGACTGGGCTGGTGTTAAAGGTGGGAAACATATTGCTCTGCATGTGGAAAACTGGTATTCAGGCAGCCTCAGCTGCACTTATGGACAGCTGAACAGACCCTTCCTCCTCAGAGACCTGTGCCAGTCATTTGACCACATCGATTTCTCTTCACCTGCCCCCCCCTTTTCCTGCTCCTCCTTTGCTATGTTGCAGAAAAGAAAGAAGAAAAAAAAAAAGACAAGAAAAATGAGAAAACCAGCTCAGAACAGTCCAGTAGCAGCTCAGTGCTCAGACTGATATTCCTCGCATCCTGTGAGAAGCTTTGAACTTTATCTGCCATCAGTGACGGACCTGTGAGACAGGACAAGGGCAAGTGGGTTCACTGTGGCCCCCGCTCCATGGATCTTCTCTCTCTCTCCAGACGCTCCCCTGGGAATCCTTCCCTTCTGGGGAGATGTCTCTGGCCCAGCAAGCTTGTCCATGCCAGTGTTCACAGAATGAACCTTTTGAGTGGTTCTGGCAAACCATTCTTGCCCCTTTGACCTCCACCCCTTGTGGGTGGACTCCCAGCTGCCTCTCTGGCAGTATGGGTTCCTGCAGTACTGAGTTTGGGGTCAGTAACCAGCTTTCCTGACTTGTGGATGCTTCCCCATCCCTAACGATACACGATTGGGAATCTGCTACCATTGGCTTTGTACTCAGGACAAAATTTGATGGGAAGGCTGAGATTAACCAGCCCTGACGTTGTTGAATGTTTTGGATGCTTGAATGAAGTTCTTGTAGGATCTCCTTCTTGATTTCCTTGTTCCAGGAAGTTATTCTGGCCAACTATCTACAAAATGTCCCTCTTAATTAGAAAACAGCCATAAAGGGATTTTGGAGCAAAAAGGCAGGGGTATTCCTGTTGCAGCCCCATGATTTGTAGCATGTTTTACTGGTTAATAGGCAGCCGTCTAGAACTGGATGTCTTGAGATGGTCTATTCCTGGCTCATGGTGGTTTTCTTATGTGACCACCAAAGAGGGAGCACACACAGAAGCTAAGCAATGAAGAAACGGTTCGCAATTGCTTATTAGCCCCCATAATCTAGGCAGGAGAGACACGGGTGAGTGGAATGTGGCATTTGCTTCCTTCTCCTCCATCAACAGCAGTCAACCATGATTTTAGACCAACCATCTGCCCTAGTCTGCCACACATTATGCTCTCTACTCCAGATTCGTCTCTTGAACCGCCATTCATCATCTCTGTAAGAATTATCCCTTTGTCATCAGGTTACCTGGGGTTTCCGCACTCACTCATGACTTTGGCCCTGTAAAGCAGCCTTGTGGTTTTTGTTCAGGTTCTTTCTCATGTCAAGTCCTTCCCATTGCAGGAAGAGCCATGAGCAGCTACTTCTGCTGAGGTGACTCCACAGCCCAAGACCACAACAGAACAACAAAAGGCAGAATTATGATGGACAAACAGGGTCAGTGCTGACGCCTTGCAGGGAGTTCAACTTGCCATTGATTGGATTTTGTAGTTTTGCTGTTAGTAGCTCAGATATTACGGTTTGCATCCCAAACTAAACCAAATTGAAGGACTGAGTGGGGAAGGGGGAAAGGGTTGATGTTACCCTGACACCACAGGAATTAGTAAGAAAAAATATATATATTGCACACACTAAGACTTATTAACAACCAAGTTAAAACAAAATGGCATAGTCCTCATTAGTGTTCCAGTGGTTCTTTGATCAGGGACAGTTCACGAGTCCATTAAATCCCATTACACTCTCCTTATTGCAGTACAGACCTGTTTCTGTTCTCCTGCCAGTGGATCTGTTCACAAATAAAAAGGGAAATAGATTTGATTTCCTTGAGAAGATCCATCCAATTGTCCCTTCTGTCATCATCGTTTGTCTTGGTGTTGGGTTTGTTTTTGGCTCTGGAGCGGGTGGAGTTGGGCTGTCCCTGCTCTCACCCAGGCAATGGGTCAAAAGGCCAGTTATAATCCTGTAGCTCCCAGGGACATGCCAGTGCTGTGGCTCATGCACGGGATCGTCTGCATGGATTTGGGGAAATCGTGGCTGACCACACGTCCGTTTTCTCCACTGCCTCCTGC
This sequence comes from Upupa epops, assembly GCA_013397515.1. NCBI lineage: Eukaryota > Metazoa > Chordata > Aves > Bucerotiformes > Upupidae > Upupa > Upupa epops. The sequence goes on from VZRI01004830.1 coordinate 1,252,899, forward strand.
TGCAGCCGGCCTGGGAAGGGTTGATGTCCGTATGGCTTCGTTGATTGACTGCTGTGGGATTAAACAAAAACCCTTTTTAGGAAAGACGGGGGGGTCTCCCCCTGTCCTTAACAATGTTGGAGCAATTACAATATAAACCAGGGTTGTCCTTCTGTCACTGTTCTTTCCCTCCTTGTCTCCATTCAGACTCTCACTTTCTACATGTCCCCACTTCATCTGCTCTGCCAATTCACACCTCTTCTACATTCAAAATGAAATGTTTCAGCAGTAATTTGGGGTAGAAAGCACACAAGCCATATGCAAAAACTATTAAAACTCTACAGCATAAGAACAGTCATCCTGGATCTGAGCAAAGGTATTATACACACTTCCCCCATAGATATGCTATTGCTACTCTAGTACTGTTCTGTAGGGTGGACTCTGACTCACTGCAAGCATATGTTTAGTTTTCCTCATGTGAGAAGCCGAGTATGTGCCCATGTTTTTGTCTACAGTGATAACTGAAGTAGCCAGGAAATGCAAAACAGTTCAGGAAACCAAACCTCATCTTTTTGTTCTAGACACTCCAAAACATTTGCTTTCGAAGATCTAAGGAAACCACTTATCTAGAACAATTAAACATTTTTCTTTGCTTCTGAGGGATCTCATGGGGCATCATCATTCTCTCTGGAACAGGATACCCACATAAGAATTATCCAGAGTAGATAAACCTGGAACAGCTATTCAGAAGTAGTCAACTTAGTGCCTTGACAGTTATGGAGCAACCTCCCGCACTGGCAGGATCTGCAGCTTACCCAGGGGCTCTGAAAGGACTTGCTGAGCAAAGGCGGGGTTTAGAGGGGCATCTGGTCCAGGGCACTTGCCTGAGTTCTGCTGAATGGGCTTTGTGGATCAATCACTGATGGTGGGAGCCAGCCAAAGGGACAAGCTTAGACCAGGTGTTAACATTGGGAACAACGATTCCTTCCTATGTTGGCTGGTTTTAACATGGCAAGAGCAGCTGTAACACTGATGTGAATTAGTGGATCATTTCAAGTAACACAGGGAGGTCAGTAGCAGGGCATATTCTTAGGACTAAAGCAATGGAGCTATTGCAGTCTGGCACTCTTTTGCAGTGTATTTGTGACATACCAAGCTCAACAGCGTAGACAGCAATTATAATTGAATTTTCTATATTCAGGGGCATTAATTGCTCACATTATCTTACCCCTGTGCTCAATGTACCTCTCATTGCCTGTAGAATTTTCTGAACCTCAGAGGGAAAAGAGCTGTTGCACATTTTCAGTGAATTAGAAACGTTATTATTGCTGACAAATCTTTAAGCATGTTGTGAAATGGTGACATAAAACTCGGAAGAAATGATTGCTTATTTTCCTTTTGATTCTGGGGAACTTTTGGTGCTCAGGGAAGTGATAAGCTTCAATCTGTGAAACTCACTGCACACTCTGTATATTGACTTCTGTCTTGTGAGGTCAAGATGATGAAGAAAGGGATGTGTTATTCTTATAGCTCAGATCCTGCTGAACCCTTGTGTATGATGGTATTTGTAGAAGGGATCGCCTTTGCTAGACATCTGAGTCAAGATGTACTTGTTTCACAGATGCTGCATTAAATGTGGATCCCCAAGTCTCTCAAGTCTAATCCACTCCAGACACAAGAGTCCAAAATTTAGGCACACCAGAATTTAGGGCTGAAACAAATCTGGTCAGAGGAAGGATGCATCTGCATGACCATGGTGGAGGAAAACAACAGAAGACCAATTTCTCTCTAAGAGAACCCATCATTCTAAATTGGGAGATCCATATCATCTATTTCAGGACAACAAGGCTCTGGGCACACACCTATGTTGCCAACTTGCAAAGGGTGCCAGCAGAGTGCCAACCAAGGGAACACCAGGATCTGAATCTTTGCTGTGCTACCCTAGTTTCGTCTTGCTGTGGACTGGTTGGGTTTGGGACTTTTTGATACTGCAGTGCTGGCTGTGTCCCACCAACCCCAGCACACTTCAGCTGTGCTGCAGGCACACTGCCATACAATGTTTTCATTAATTTCAAGGAATGGCAATGTGTTCCTGGTGCCCTTTGTGCTATGATTTTGCTCTGTATCTGGGTTTTGAAGTAGCATCATCCCTCATGTCTGGTCTTCCATCAGCTCCTCACTATCACAGAATCACAGAATTAATGAGGCTGGAAAACACCTCTAAGATGATCAAGTCCAGCCCATGACCTAGCATCACCACATTGGCTAGACCAGGGCACTAAGTGCCATGTCCAGTTTTTCCTTAAACACCTCCAGGGATGGGAACTCCACCACTGCCCTGGGCAGTCCATTCCAGCGTCTGATCACCTTTTCTGTGAGGAAATTCTTCCTAATATCCAACCTAACCCTCCCCTGGTGCAGCTTCAGGTCCACTTGACTCTCTTTTAGTTTTCTCTGACACTCCTATTCCTTTCTAGCAAGTTGAGTGACACAGTCACTTTATTATCCCTAAGTCTTGGCTTTCCACCCTTGGTCTGGGCTGTTTCCATCTGTGCAGGCAGCTTTGGAGCCAGGGTAGGATCAGAGAGAAGGTTTGAAAGGCTGGGGAATGGGTTGCCACCTTCATCCGTTTTGATTCACTTCTGGACTTGTAACAAAACTCGATTAAGGCAACCAGCATGGCTAGTCCGAGCCCACCGATGAGGATATAGAAAACCCCCGCCACATTGCTGAGACTCAGGGCGCTCGTCTTGTCCTGGAAGAGAAAGGAGAAGGGAGGGAGGGCACGTGGGAAGGAGAACAACAAAATTAATATGAGCTTGCTCCAGGAGGGATGCTGCACAATACATAGCAATGCTGGCATTACATCATCTTCCTCTTTAAATGAACAGAAAACATTTCTGAGAGCATTTTCCATTTTAAATTCATTGCCTAGTAAACCTAATGTTTCCCTCACACAAACAAACAAACATTTCTTCAGCAATGTGACTCTTTGCAAAGGTTTGGGATCTCCGCTTTTCAATCAGCTAACTGAAATGCTCATTTTACCCCAAATGCATAGTCTGAATTATTGATTAATAGAGAAAAAAAATAAAAGTGCTCTGCCTCCGTGACATTTGCTTGTCCCTGATGTCTCGCCTGAAATAACCTGTTCTCTTGGAAATGCTCATTCCTTCATTCCTAGATTGTTGCCCCCGCAAATTCTGTTGCTGAGCAACGCAGCGGAATGGCTGGGGGTTTTATTTTGTTTTCTCTTCTTCAGTGCCGAGGTTGAGGTGACACCTGAGCTGTCCTCAGAAACTCATTTGATTTCTGTGTAATAAGGCAGTTATTTCATACGCAATCAAGACCCATTGATGCATGTCTAAGCTAATTATTTTGTTGGCAGTAAAGAGGGCTATTATTGGACCGCAATTCTCAGGCAGCAGCTAATGAATCATCATGGCTCTCTAGGGAAGAGTGGAGTCTCAGAGACTCATTTCATTCCTAGGGAAACTGAGTCCACACATGTAACCCGGATGTCACTCAGCACAGCTATCAGAACCTTCTTCTCCATGCTAACCAGGTGGAGTTGGGGTGAGGATAATCTGGGCAGCAGCAGGACTCCAAAGCTTGGCTCAGCTCCATATTTGAGGCTCCTGTTTCTAGGACCAGAGATCCTCAACAACTTCTTTGTTGCTGCTCTGCAATATAGACCCAATTCCATAAGCATTGCACTGCTGCAGAAGTGATGGTCTAGTAAGAGGTGTCCCTGCTTGCTGCAGAGGGGTTGGAATTAGATGATCTTTAAACTCCCTTCCTACCTAAATCAGTCTGTGATGGTCACCATTGGCTAACAGGTCTGGTTTCTCCCTTTTATTAAAGTCATACTTCAGCTGGCCAATCTGTAATTTGGAAGATGGTTCCTGTGTTCTCTCTGTGATGAGAGATTTCTGCAGTTCCTGTATTTGAAAGATTATTTCACTGGTGTTCTATAATCTGCCTTCTTGCATTTTTTTTCCTTCAGCCTTGACCTCATGCTTGTTCAGTCACCTCTTCTCCGCAGATTACTGGGTACATGTTTAAGCACCAACTGCAAATGTAGGGAGTTTTTTAGTGAGGATTTAGAAAAAGGGAGCAATTACTCTGAGAAAACTGGGTTACACCACATCAGGCACATTGCCTCTTCAAATTCAGTCTGAAGGGGCTTCACCAGCTTCAGGGAGGGTCAAAGGCACAAGAGGTGGGCTGTCCTCCTTGACATTCTAATCTTTTAGCCTGCTTCCTTAATAAAAAGTGGCCGATTAGCAGATGCTCTACACTCAGAAGGAAGGATGGGCACAGGGAAGGAGGTGGAGCAGCCTATTTGTCTGTGTCTAATTAATAATTTTCAGCCCATACATTCACCTTCATTTGACAGAGAGGTGGAGATCTCCAACATATCAGGGACCTCCAGGCTTTGTGAAAAAGAATGACAAAGCAGAGGAGACAAAATCAATGAATGCTTTCACTCAAATAAATCATCAGTGCAATCCTTACTAGGCATCAGAGAGTCCACATGGGTCTCTGAATTGCAGCCACAGATCCTTAGGAAGCTCATCTTTCATGGTTTTGCCGTGAAAATGAAACTTCATGTTTTATTTGCTATAATGTTGTAATATTTCCATCCCCAGTTTGGAGGTCATGATCCAGCAATCCACCTTCTCAGGTGGCTGCAATAGGAGAGCAGTCTGGTGGCCAGGAAGGACTGCTGGTTCTTAATTCCTCCTGATGCCAGCAGCAAATTGACCAGTACGAGAGAGAAGAAAACACAGTGCATTTTCCTGCACCACTATTTCATACAACTAATTTCAGAGCTGTTGTATTTTTCTGGCATTTACTTCACAGCAGCATTACTACTGCTGTTATTATTACTATTATTTCAGTTGTTAGTGCTATTACTACCATGAGTGTAATTTGGGTGAACTAAAAGTTGTCTTATCCAGGGGTTAAAGGAAAACATAGTGAGGACAGTGCTGTGCAAACCTGCTGGGAGGAGGGACTAAGCAACCTGAGATTCACCTTTGTCACCAAAATGAAGTTTCTTCCAAGGAGCCAAAGCTACGGGCACCTTCACTGTGGCACCAAGGCACCCCAAACATGGGGATGTGGCTGGTGACATGGCCTGCTCCCAGGAGCCTGGCTGAAATTACTCCCATAGTGTCATTTGACTTCTTACTTGCCCGTTCCATTTTCCTTTTCCTTTCCTGCCCTTCCCTCTCCCAGCAGGATATGAAGAGATGTCCTCTGAGCAGGAGTAGCATCCCATTGTTCCCTTCAGTTGCAGAACCAGACCCTCACAAAGGGCAGATAACTCTGCGTGCCCCACTAAGGGTTGCCTGCTGGTTCCATGCACTGTCCTGCCCTAATAATGCTCATAATAATAAAAAGTTTCAAACCATGCTGTTTGATAAGACCCTCCCCTCCTCTCTGTCAGGCTCTGTGACACCAGCTGCTCTCCTGCAGAGCTGCCCATCACTGAACCAGCTTGTTAGTGGGAGTGTAAATGTCATCCCTAGTCTCCTGCAGCGGCAGAGTGCTGACGTGGGGGGAAGATTGGCAGGTGAAAAAAGAAAGAAAACCCCATCTTTCTGAAAGCCCAGCCTTGTTGCCGCAGCAACCAGGCACCTTCCCGTCTGTTCCTCTCAAACATGGCACTATGACCATCATCCTCTTTGTCATTATTTATTCTCCTTCGCTGAAGGGCATTAAGGGCAAATCAATCCAGATTCTTAGCAGGGCTGGTCCTTTCTTTTACCCTCCATGACCAGAGCCACCTGGGGGCATAGGGTGACGGCACCATGAGTTGTTGTGGTCTCCATAGAAGATGAACTGTCCTTAGGGCAGGTGGTAGCTCCAGAGTTGAGCTTTTACACCCCAACTATATTGGGGCAAGTCCTAAATGTCAGCACTGAAAGATATAGCACTGGACACTGAGCACCGCTGTGGGTCTGCCAGGGATGGGCAGGAGCACATGGCTGGCTGGCTGAGGGGCTGAGGTTGCCCAGCATGAAAAAGATGTCTTTGGAAGGCAGAGCACAGTGATGGCAAAATTTGTTCACCATTTGTTATTTTTCTTTTAAAACAGAAGTGTAATTCTTGCACCTGGAGAAGAGGACTGGGAGATCCCTATGGCTTTGATGGAAGTGTTTTAATTGCAAAACGTGATCTGGCTGCTCTTCCAAACAGGTTGCACTTTGCCATCCTATCTGGAAAAAACCCCTTTGTTTCTTTCATTACCTGTTAAAAGCCCTAGAGAAGACAAGAATCACATCCACCTGCCCTGGCATGTAGTGTCCACCTTGTCATCACTCTCCAGCAACCCAAGCATCCCTTTCAAGCTCACAGCGTGTTTCATAGTCTGCAGGCAAAGCTGTCTGCCCTGTGCTTGTTTGCAAAATGGGCCTCTTCTAGTGAAATGTCAGATGTTAGGTTTACTTGGTTGGTTTTAGGTTGGACTGGATGATCTTTAAGGTCTTTTCCAGCCCCCTCATTATTGTGATACTGTGAAACCTCCTAGTTAAAATGTCAGTAAAAGGCAAAACAGGCTATGGTGGTCCTGGATCAACAGCCCCTCAGGGCAGCTTCCCAGCACCCTCTTGGGATGGCATAACATACCCAAACATTAAACATGCTATGATACTCAGCAAAGCAGGAGTATTTGCAGCTGGGGCTTTAGGTCAGATCCACTCATGTATCTATGATCTGTTCCTTTATAGGGATTTCCCAGAAAAAAATACTAGGTGGGTCATAGATAGGTAAACACTCAGATTAAAAATAGGATGCTTAGAAGTCAGCCACAGGCATGGAACGTCATCTGGGATGACGCCTGGGAAAC
>VZRI01004830.1:1264733-1279832 GCA_013397515.1 Upupa epops
AGCCAGTCTGGCTGCTCTGAAGAACTTACTCCCCCAGATCTCCATCTCAAAAGTCCCCTATTCCTTGACTCCAGACTCATGGGTTTTCTTGGGTATTAATTCCTCAGTACTGGATACTTTGGCTTTTTTGCCCTCTTTTTCATCACTTGTCCAACAGCCGAGAAGAACTCCTGCCCCATAAATGGATAGAGCTACGTGACTATGTTGTGTCAGACAGGTTCACACCCTGAGCTAGGTAGTTTTGAAAGGTGTAATTTCTACTGTCCCATCACTGCTCTTCTCAGCCATGCCTAAATGCAACTGAATGTTAACATCTGGAGGCCAAAGGCGTATTCAAAGCCAGATCCACAAATGGGAAGAGGCAAAGTGATGACCTGAAAGGGATGATTGTACCTGTTACAACACAGAATTATTTCTGGATTTTCAATTTTGTTTTCCTTCATCTGTAGCAATATTCTGGCATTGTGTTCCCACATAGAAGCAAGAACAACATTGGATCCTTTCCTAGTCAGCTATCCTAAATGCAGGAAAACCAGTCATGCTCCAAAAGGGACAGATTGCAGCAGAAACAGAAATGCAGCCCAGCTTCTAAACCACACCTGAGCTTTGCCAGGCCTGGCTCATTTGTGCCTCCACACCTGGCTCAGAGCTTTCACTCTGTGGATGGGAGTGATTGAAGATGAAGCCTGGATAAGAGATGCTGACCGTGCTGTACTTCGTGAGGTGCCTCATGAATGTCACTTTGCTCAAGGCAACCCCTCATGTGCAGGGCTCCAAGGGGAGAACAGACACTACATGATGACCATAGGGAACTAGTAAGGTTAAAACAACGAAAACAACAGGAACAAAACAAACATAATGGGACAACAACTGACAGCAACTGCTCCAAAGAAACACCATCGGATGGAAAATCAAGCATTCCTCCTCTGACATTAGGCCCTTAAGAAATTTGTTCAACACGCAGCCAGGATGAAAAAGAAGAAACAGAAAGAAATATTAGGAATGTTTTGGAATCATGCCTAGCAGAGGGATGTTTGCAGCTGCAAAATTAAAATGATCAGTGCCGTTTTTCCTGGTTTTTTGTTTTTCTTCGAAGGATGAGGAATGGTTCCTTCACATGTCAACAAGGTAGGATGTTCCCATTTGTTTTTGCAATATCAAAATTAGGCTACGAGATTTATTTGTTGGAATGAATAAATAATCAACTCTGTATACCTAATTTCTGTATTTGCAAGACAGAAAATGAACACAGAGAGTACCACAGAAAGCATCGCAAAGCTATGAGAATATATCCACCTTCATTTGGAGAGCCCCAAGTCATTTCAGAGCCTGAACCATGCTGGCCACCTGCACGGCACTCATGAGCTTTTCCAGAAAGTACTGCTGATAGGGAAAGTGTTAAAGCTAAATTGAGCTGAATTAATAAATGTTATAATCAAAATCCTTGGGCTTCGTCTACTACCAGGTGATAGATCTTCAATTCTTAGGGCTGGCTTTGGCTCAAGAGCTGTGTAACCAGACAAATCCATCAGCAAATGGTCAGCTGCTTTCTTATAATCCAGAGACCATAGCTTAAATGTCTCTGCATTCACTTATGTTGGCAAGTAAATCTAAGGACACACGTGATTATGATAAAAATATTTTGGTTAAAATATGTTCAGTAAATAACTAAAGCAGCTGGAGAATCAATCAGATAACTTAAAACTGCTTTCTGAGGATTTATTAGTCTCTCAATCCTCACAACTTGTATTCCTTGTGATTGTAATAGGAGAAATTTCCACAGCTGCTGCCCAAAGGAACCACAACTCTGATGGGACTTAGGTCACCATCCTAGTCTGCAGACTGTGGCAAGGTTGCTCTGAGCAGAGCACTTTACACCATGCCCTTTGTTAAGAGCCAGCTCATGTCCAGGAGCATGGCTGTGTGCAGTGCCTAAGAGCTGCAACTAACTCTGTACTTTTTAATGGTTCATCTTTTTAAAGGAAGGTCCTTGAAGATATTTCATATGACAACAGACAAAGGCATGAGAGAGCTGCTCATCTGGGCTCAGAAATGCAGGATTTGTGCCGCTTTGGACTTGCCATCAATTTGGTGCTTGCTAGGATCTGAACTGACTTGGTGGATGAAAATGGACACCTTCTGCAGGGTGTTTTCAAAACTAGCTTCTCACCCCTTCCAAACAGCATTTTGCTTTAGGAAATGCCAAAATGCTTTCCCCATGAGAACTCCCTCTGCAAGCATGGATCCAAGCCAGGGTAATACCATACTCTGCAAAGCTGTGCGGTTCACATGGCACAGGGTGAGTGTCCCTTCCGGATAATGCTCTGTGAAACCAATGGTTACACCACAGCAGCCCCCCTGCCATCACCTGATACAGCAGACACATTCATAGCAAGGGGATCAGCCAGGATCCAGTCTCCAAATAGAGAGCTTGAATAATTAGATGCTTGGTGCAGCTCACTACGGGAGCTGAGTATTTTTCTTCCCTGCACATCACCCTGTTTTCATATCCACTTTCCTCCACCTCCCCCCACATTCTTGCCCCAAGCTTTCATGATTGACATGGCAATGGAGTTTGAACTGTGTGCATACATTGATTTGCTGGGTGGTTTGGCAAAGGAAAGCAAATCCAAACTACTTACCTCAGTGCAGACCCCTTTGGCGTTGCAATGCCATAGCCTTTGGAGTCCAAGTTACCTCCCACTTTCATGGTGTCACAGGGCTTCCGCTGCTCGATGTACTCATTCATCGTGGACTCCAAGAGGTAGGCATACTTCCCTTTCGACTTCCTCACCCGGATCATCCCCTCTTCCGTTGTCCTCACAAAAACAGAGGGTTCAGCTGACTTCATGTAGGTCCACATCTTCTCAAACACTGCTATTTTGGATCGCTGTGTAGGACAGCAGAAACCCAACAGAAGCATTAACAGAGGTTTGGGTGCCAGCTGAGATTTCCAGCTTGGGCTGTACCCACACATGTACCCACACAGGGGATGGGTCAAGGAAGGCAACAGGGGTAAAGGGATGCTAATGAACCTCCTGCCATTTCTGCATCAGGGTTCAGATCAAACTCTGATTGCGGTCATATGTGTATCACAAATGTTTGTGAGACTCAAACCGAGGGAAAATCAACCTAGAAATCAGGAGATGGTTTCTTTTGGAGCTCATCAGAGTAGCTCCTTGGTAATGTGGAGAAGCACAAGGATATTCCATATTTGTGTTTACAATCATAGAATCTCACATGGACTGGAGACACCGCCAGCCTTCTGAGCAGCACAGAGAGCTGGGGGTTTGCTGTTCTAAGGGAAAATTCAGCAGGTCCTGACATGGTAAGGTGAAACAAGAAAAAAACAGACCTGAGCTGAGGATGAGAAAGGGTGGGTCTGGAGGACTTGTCAAACAAGGGACTAGTCAAAATGTTTGCATTAAAGTTTCCTTTTTACCCTAAAAAATTCTTTAGTGGACCCAGCTTCCAGGGTGCCATAGGCAATTTCTGTCTGCTTGGCCAAGTCCTCTGCACTCTCGATGGGAGAAACCATCCTTTCCACAGTGAGGAAGGCAGCCAGGTTAGCTGTGTAGGAGGATATGATGATCAAGGTGAAGAACCACCAGACGCCACCGACTATGCGGCCAGAAAGAGACCTGGATACAGAGAGGAGAGTTAAACAAGAGTGTGAAGGTGCAGCTCACTCTTGCAGGCCCATCATTTTCCCAGGCAGTTACCCAAAGTCATGTTCTTCAGCTGCTTCAAGGGAAGCCAAAGGTCTGTCTCAGTTCTTAATCTACTTTTCAAGATGTCAATGTAATTAGAAGTGGAATAAAAATTAAGTGGAAAAAAGAAGCAATGAACTAAGTGAACCTACTTTGCTTTTCTATTCTTCTCAGAGTCTATAAAGACATTCATAATAAGACATGGAGTCAAGCTATAAGATTTAGCTAGGCAATGTCCATCCAGGCAACAGTTCTGGTGAGGCCCTGTTGTCCCAAATACTTCCAGAGGAAAGGAGCACCAGCATGGAGCCAGAGCAGATATACAGACCAAACGGGATCACTAGGTCAGCTCTTTCATCACCTGAAGTTTAAAAACCAAACCTCTCTGCTTTCTGTAAGACATACTGAAGCTCAGAGAAGACCTATGGCTTTAATAAATAATTTGCCTACTGACATTCTCTGTTTTGTATTCAGCAGATGGTTAGAAAAGATATTCATGATAATATCTTAAAAACCTAGGTATTTTGCACTTGCTCCAATCAAACAGCCAATTATGTGTAACCATTCAATAGCTAGAAAGGCAAATGAGTCAAGTAGGCATTAATTTATATTAAAACCTTCTCAAATAATTGAGGAGTGGAAAATAATTTTGGAGTGATGTCAGTATTTGCCAGACGTTCTGTCTAACTTGTTTCTGTGCTTCTCTCTAGATGTAGAGCGCTATCCCTGACACAAGGTAACTCACAATCCTATTTGATAAAGCCAGAATGTCTGATGAAAGAGGACCAGCTCATGAGAAACACAGATTATTTTTCTGCAGGAAACCATGGCACAGTGTTGTCTTTTTTTGCAGACCTGAGATATGCTTTAGTGGATGGGAACAGTCCTAGTCCAGCTGAGGGCTCTGAACCAGCTCACGACTGCGCTTGTCTTCCACAATATTCTTCTGGAGAAACTGGTGAATCATGATATAGAAAAATTCACTCTTCACTGGGTTAAAAACTGCCTGCCTGGCTGTTCCCAGAGAATTGTGATTAATGGGATGAAACCTACCTGGTGGCTGGAGACAAGGGGTGCCCTCAGGGCTCAGTTGAGGGGCCAGCATTGTTTAATATCTTTATTGATGACCTGAACATGGGGATTGAGAGCACTCTCAATCAGTTTGCAGATGATACCAAATGGTGTGGGAGTGCTGACCTGCTCGAGGGCAGGAAGGCTCTACAGAAGGACTGGGGTAGGTTGGATTGATGGGCAGAGGCCAATTGTCTGAAGGACAAGAAGGCCAAGTGCCGGGTCCTGCATTTCAGTCACAACAACCCCAGGCTCCGCTACAGGCTGGGGGATGAGGAGGTCCTTTCCAACCAGGATTATTCTGTGATTCTGTGTCATGACATTTCCAGTTCTGCATGAATCATAGAATCATAGAACACATTGGGTTGGAAGAGGCCTCTAAAGGTTTTCTAGTCCAGCTCCCCTGCAACAGGCAGGGACATCTCTACAACAGATTGCTCAGAGCCCCATGAAGCCCTGGGTGCAGCTGCTATGCTTTATTGTGTTTTAACATGACTTGACAAGCCAACCTACATGCTCCATCGCTCCATTGCTCCTTTGAGGGAACAAACAACCCCTGCTAATCACTGAAATGAAAATGGGAAAGAGAGACTAAACCCATGTAGCCCACCAACTGCATGACTTTTCTAGGTTACAACATTCCAGTTTGTCCACTTAGATCAACCCAAGCGAAAACCTATTCAGTCAAAACTCTTTGAGATCACTTCCCAGCAGACAGCAGGCAGTGACAGAGCTCACGCACAGGCAGCACAAGGGGCAGAATGAAAAGCAGGTGGTATGGCATGGAAATAAGACCTGGCCCACTACGTGTGCTGCCACCCCTGTGGTCCTGGAGAATGACCACAGCATCTTTCACCCACAGCACAAAGAAACTGCAAGAAACTTGACTGCAAGGGATTGCAGTGACAGAAAGGACACACAAGCTTTTGTATTTTACAGCTGTGACTGAACTGACATCTGCAGTTTAGACACGGCTTGGTCTTTTTCCTTTTTAGCACAGGGACCTCATTTTAGAGCAGCCTCAGCCCTCCCCTCTTCTTTCATGAACTTCTCTGAAACTGGGCAGCCAAGTCCATCTCACCATAAACCTAAGCCCAGTGAAGGACTTTGCAGAGTCCACTTCTCAAGTTTTTTTCAGGAAAATCTACAGGATCCATGCCCAAGGGGATACTATAGCCAATATGCAAAGTGTTTTCTTAATCATCCAGACCTTAAAAAACAAGAAAGGTGGGGCAAAGGGGTATTTTCAGGTCTACAGCCCACTGGCATGGTTTCTAATCACAAGCTGTATGCTGATTACCCCATCCTGCAGTGTCTCACACAAACCTCCAGCGATAGCAACATGGCTGAGGAGACCAACGGTCCCTCATCTCATATAACTAACTGGCAGACGGTCGCTGCTCTTACACCGTATCTTTAAGAGAGGCATACTCACTAAACAACATTTGAAGATGAGCAGGGACCTCCTGGGATGAATCACCCCATCTATCTCCAGTTGGAAGCAGGTCTTTCTGCAGACCTTCCTCTGTATTGATTTTTGAAGGAATTAGGGTGACTGGGTTGGATGAAATAGCTAATTGTTTTTAAGTAGCTAAAGTCAGGTGAGATAAATGTGACCATCATGTTTCCTATCTCTGGAGAACACTCAGCCAGTGGGACTGTCAGAGCAAATGACTTTACCTTTTGTTTTAATATTTGGAGATGGAGTTGTGCGGGCTATGGATTCAGCTCACACATCTTTGGATTGGTGTGGAAGAGGGAAAAAATACCAGTATCTAGTTAGCCTGGATGATGTGCACTCAGGGAAGGAAGCTCTTGGAAAAGGCACAGTGGCATTAAACAAAAGTCACTAGATGTCAAATGCAACAATCTCTGCTGATGAAGGCCACTTTAATTGGGCAAAATCCCTTTGCATGGCAAATATTCACATTCATTCCCAGCTGCAAACTGTACAGTGTTTCCTTCCTGATGAAGATGGGATATTTCTGCAACTTGTTTCAATCCCTTCAGTCAGCTGGATTCCTGCCTCTAGACCCTCAACATCCTGGTGAGATTCATTACTGGATGATAACTTGGGGGCTGCCTGCTGACAGCTGCAGATGGCTCCTGCTTTCCAGCTCCACACCTGCTGTTGACAGCATGGAAAAATAACTATGGGGTATTGGGATTGGGAGGTAACTAGGAGGACTGGGCAAAGAGAGGGGGCTATGGCTTCTTTCCCATACAGAATCATAAAATCATCAAAGTTGAAAAAGACTTTTGAGATCATTAAACCCTACACTACCTGTAGGACATCAAGCTAATCCATCCTACAACCCCTAATCACTAAACCATCTCCTGAAACACCAAGTTTACCCATTTTTTTACCTCGAGGGACAGTGCCTCCACCACCTCCCTGGGCAGCCTGTTCCAAGGCCTCTCCACTGTTTCTGGGAAGAAAATTATTTCTGTGAAGAATATTAGCCAGATGGGCCAGGATGTGTGTCTGTACCATACACCAGTCTCATGTGGACTATGTCTGCTCTTGGTACTGGTCCTTTCTCCTCATGACATTAGTGCTCTGAGTGCTCACTCTCATTGATTGTAGAGGAAAGCAGAGGAGATAAACAGCTTGATATGGCTGCCAGCAGAGCTAGGGCTTCATGTGTATGATATTGTGTCACAGACACTACTAATGGCCAATGCTGGCCCTCACTGCTGCATTGATTTGGGGCTAGAAGCTGTGAATATGAATGGCTGTAAACACACAGCAGAGAAAATTCTCAGCATACAGGCTCTACTGGACATCACCCTTTTGCTCCAGGGTTGTGCAGCATCTAACAGAAGGGAGTGTTGCCAGCAGGACTAGGGACGTAATTCTCCCCTTGTACTGTGCATGGGTACTGGGGAGGCCTCTCTTCAAGTTCAGGGGGCAGTTCTGGGCCCCTCACTTCAAGAGAGATTAAAGGACTGGAGCAGATTCAGAGGAGCAAGTAGGCTGGGGAAGGGACTGGAGGGAAAGTCTGATGAGGAGAAGCTGAGGGAGCTGGGTGTGTTCATCCTAGAGGAGACTCAGAAGGGACTTCTCATTCTCTACACCTACGTGAAGGAAGGTTGTAGTCAACTGGGAGTCAGGCTCTTCTCCCAGGCAGGAAGGATGAGAGAGCAGGGCCTGAAGCTGCACAAGAGGAAAGTTAGATTGGATATTAGGAAGCACTTACTGGAAGGGTGGTTAGACAGTGGAATGGACTGTCCAGGGAGGTGTTTAAGACTGGATGTGGCACTTAGTGCCATAGTCTAGATCGTAGGGATGTTAGGCTGGACTTGATGATCTTAGAGGTCTTTTCCAGCCTCAATAATTCTGTGACTCTGTGAGGAAGGGTCTCAGGAACTAGTGTAGTACAACAAAGAATATCATACTAGTCATGAGGGAACATCACGCAAGCAGATGCAATCCCATGTAACATCCTCATAGCTCAGCAGGTTAAACAGGACATTAAGAGTTCTGTGGACAACCACATTGCCCATTTAGAGCTTGAGCCAACGCCTGTCACTGTTTACCACTGCAAGTAGTTGGAAAGGCAATACCCGTGATGACCTGGTTCTGTTACTTTTGCAGAGAGAGCAGTTGAGCAGCAGTGCCTACCTTCATGGGACACATTTGTGAAAGTGGCTTTGTAATTTCATAGGTAACATCCCATTTCTAGAAGTGACTTCAATACCAGGGAGCTAAAAGCCCAGTCTAAACCCAATAGGCCTTAGAGTTGTGTTTATGCTCTAGTAAGAGCAGTCACAGAGGAAGAGCTATACCTTGTACTTTTAAGTTACTTTGAGGTTTTGAAAAATCTCAATCCACAGCTGGATAACAGGAAATGACCTTCCACTCGACTAACAAGTGGGCTGCAGCCTGAGCCCAAGCTCAAGCGTATTCCTCTTCCCTAAAGGGCACTGTGGGGTTTAAATCCTCTGACTTGGAGGATTTCCATGCATCCATACCCATTCAAGCATAACATGAAAGCAATCAGCTCTTTGCTGTATGAAACGACTTAGTGACTCAGTCCTCTGCAGAGCTAAGGTGAGATGGAGCACACTGGTTAGTACTTTAAAGAGATGCTTGGATTTGGATGTTTGGGTTTGTCTATTTGACTTCAGAATTTATTCACATTCATAGCCACACTAAATATTTGTGAATAGCAGGATGTAAAAGAAAAAATCAGAATAAAATAAGCAAGATAACAGTGGAAGAGGCTTTAATGAGAGCTACTTCTGGGATGCAGAAAAGGATGAAACAGCTAGGTATATCTACCTAGTTGGTTGCATGCTTTTCAATCTATATTATTCCTTTTGCACCTATGCCTTTCCTTCCTATGCAATCAAAGTTAAGAGCTCTTGGGTTCTTCTCCTAATCCTACCTGTGCTGGCTAAAATCACATGCAAAACCATCCTCTTCTGGACTTGGGGTTCTGCTGTCTCTACAGAACTGTAGCAAGAAGGGGTGCTCCTTTCCAACATTGCAGAAGTAGTAAATACTCTGCCATCTACATTCACGGTGCACAATCCACTTAAAATTAGAGCTGGCTGGGAACCAGAGTTTCAGTGCCATGGCAAATTCAGAAAATGTAAATGAAACCTTAATACTCCCAATTGGAATAAAAAGATAATGGTGGCAAATGTCCTCTAAATGTAGCATTCTGAAAATAGTTGGTTTGGGTCCATCCAAGCTCTGCATTTTGCTATTACTTAATATTTCATTTGTGAACAGCTGAAAGGTATAATTTTAACATGGTAAACATTACATTTCTCTCTACAAATGATTTTCTTTCCTATTTTATAATACATTAAACCCTTACCTACCATACATAATTTACAAGATAATTATGGAACGTGCTATTTTCTATCTGGCCTAATGGAAAAACTGCTGATGACCAAGCTGAAAGTAAGAGTTTAGATTTTCTTATTTGTATGACTTTTCATTTTAACCTTTTCTTGCAAAACCAACTCCACGTTGTCAGTAGAAAACAGAAGATTTGTTTCCTTTGTTCCCGTGAGGTGACTTTTTTTAGTGTTCTAGCCTGAGCATTGATGGATTCATCGCAGAAAAAAAGAAAGTCATGCAGCTATAATTTCTTATTTCATAAAATAAAAATGCAATCCATGATCAAACAATTTACTCTTTTATCTTATCCCTTACAGAAGGTAAGAAAATCCAACAAGAATTTACTTCAGCTTTGCCATCTTACTAGAAGAATTTGCGAAAAACATTAAGATCATCAGAAAGTGTGCAAAGTAGACCTCACTGGGAAACTGATCAAGCACCAGCACAACCCTCTCCTATTTCTCCCTTCCCCCTCCTCAAACCCATTTCTTACAGAGAATTACACCTCTACTGACAGCGTTTTAATTAGAAGTGCAAATCTGGGATTCTAAAGCCATAGTTGCTTTGGGAGGATTTCCCAGATCTGCTGTTAAATTCTGTTCCAATAAGGGCTCTCTTAGGCAGCTGACATATTTGTCACTGAATGAATTTATGCAAAACTGTTGAAAGAAAAGCTCCTATGTGCTTGTTCTGCTGACTGTGGGACAAATCCACTTTTGGTCTTTTACCCACACAGTTCTTCTGATCTCTGACACCAGTCTGCTAATTTGATACTGACTCCCGATAATTTCCTGGGTCTTTCTGAGGACTGATTGGTAGTGGATTAGTTGAAAACATTTTGCTCCACTTTTGCTCCTCTTTTAATCATCTTTTCAGCTTTTAACTCTCTCAATGTAAATGAGCTCTGCTTTTACTGTGTGTCATAGACCATCTGGCACGACTGGTCTCACTATTTCATCTTCAACCCTGACATGAAACCCTAGTTTGCTAGAAAAGTCTGTGAATAGTCATAGACTGAGGAATAAACTTAGCATGGGGTTGTGGAGCTGGGAACAGCTCTGGGTGCATTTAGGATGCACGTGCTGCAAAACTCTTGTGCTCTTACACTCTGCTGTGGATAGTTTTGAATGAGCTACCAATTCTTTGTCATAGAGTGACTTTAATGCATGTTTCTCTGTCCAGTCTGTATCATAAATTTTATCATTATTAGCTTGCATTTACTTATTACTGAATCCCTACCTCCTAGTACAAGAATCAGGAGTTCTGACTGCTGTGCTGTCAGTGCACTGCTTGAAAACACAGCAATAAGAATGCTTTCTGCTGACATTCAAATATACCTTTCACAGCGGTAGAAATTCCTTCTTCAGCTCCCCTCACAACTTTTCTACAGAGGTAACAGCCACTTACTTTTATTCCCTGTGGATATTATTAACCAGTGAGACAGGGTAAGAAAGCTGACAGTGCAGAGATCAAGGTAGGGTCCTGCTGCCTTTCTTTTTTTCTAATTTTTATTTAAAAAATAAAGAATGAAAAACCTGTGAGAGCTTCTTAACTTCTGTACATGGGCTGCTGATCTGCTCTTTCGCATGGTTTCAGGCAGACTATGCCAGCCCATCTGACCCCCAAAGCCAGCATGCCAGAAGGAGGCAATATGGATTGCACAATTGTTTTAAGAATAGGCCTTGGGGTCACTGACTGTGTAAATATTGCAAAGACTGAACATATTGTCTGCAAACATGCAGAATCTCTCAGATTCCACCGGAGGATGAATATCTGTGAGGCTTTAATTATAAGTCATAGTTTATTTACTGTTTCTTTCTGCCTAAGCTAATGGCTTTTGACAGCAGTATATGGTCCCTCTCCTATCGTTTCATCTCTTCTTTTGCAGAAGAGTTGGCATTTTTTTCTTCAATTTTTCCTTTAATGGGCAAAACCTCTTTCTACAATGAGTTTTCCTGCTCAGTCAGAAATGCTTCATACCACTTGTGGTTCTCCAGTCATTGGAGCCTGGATTGCTGCAGTGCAAAGTATAAGCATGACTACATGGAGCAGCTACATGCTGTTTTCAAGCGATTCACTTAGCTTTTTGACAGGCAAGAGCTACTTAATGGCCTAACCTAAGGGCTAGCATCCAGGAGCTCTTTATTTTCTCTTGTTCCTTGGGAAGCCCTTGCACTTTCTGGGATCCAGGGGTGCTTTATCTCACTAACTCAGCTTCCAGCTGTGGAAGTAGAGATGAATCACATTTATGAACTTTGCCTGGGTGGATGGCCTGAAGCCTTGGTCACCAGGTCAATTTACCTCTGAGCTGAATCTCTGCTCACTTTCCCTTCCTGAGACTCTCAATCCTAGCAGCATCAAATGGGCCCAGATACACAGGGGTTAATTATGTGCAGGTTGTTTTCCCATGGTACTCAATGGCCACAAAATGCAGCCTGGAGGTATGCAACCAGCACAGCTCACCTGCTCAAGTAACCATGCATGGAGTCAGAAACCCTAAGTGCCAGGCAAACATGGACTGATATAGGCAATCAACCCATGGACCACCCAGGGTATAAAACACTTCTAGAGAGCAGAATTGAGGTATGTCCTTCCCTCCAGGGAGGGGGAACAAGCATCCCTGAACAGTCAGAACTGGCTGCTGAGATGTTTATCCCTAAAACTACAGGATAATCCAGCTCTGCCAAAGGTTGCTAAAAACACAAGAACAGGCTAGGAAAGAGGGATGAGGTAGAACCCTAAGAAAAAATAAGAAAAAATATTGGCTGAAAGGCAGAACAGAGAGATAGAAAGAAATACACTGTCACTCGTTGAAGTACAGGCACATCATGCCTGTCCACCTTGCAATAGAGGTTAGTTTACAGGACGAGTGTTTAGATGTTTGCTGAGAGACACGTGGTTTCTTCAGGCTGCCCAGCAGCTCTGGTGAAAGGCAAAGTCATCCCTCTTCTGCAGTTTTCCCTGTTTTACTACAAGGGGAAAACATACCACAACTCTCATCATGAGCAAAACTTCAGCATCAACCATGCTCTTTGCATATTTTTCTCACTTTGGTGACTGTCGACGTTTGTTCACTTTGCTGTAGAAAACTCACAAGGCAACAAGCAGAAAATTTTGTTGGAAGCGCTTGCTGGGCTGAACAAGGATACTGATTACTCAGGAAGTTCCTCGAGCACAGGTGGCCCCAAATTTAACACCATTCATAGGATCACAAAGTTTGGAAGAGACCTACAAGGTCAAGTCCAGCCATCATTCCAAACCTACCCTGCTCACTGAACCCTGTTCCCTAGTGCCACATCTACTTGTGTTTTGAACACCTCCAGGGATGGCAACTCCACCCCCTCCTTGGGCAGCCTGTTCCAATGCCTGAGCACTTCATCAGGGAAGAAATTTTTCCTGGTGTTCAACCTAAACCTCCCCTAGCACCACTTGAGGCTGTTTCTTCTCATTCCATTGCTAGTGACTTCAGATCTCTTTTCCTTACTCATCCTTCTTTATAAAAAGCAGCCTTTGTGCTGATATCGTTTGCTCTGTTGCAAGATTTCATATGGCCTCTCTCAGTCTCTTTTGCAAAGTCTGATTGACAAAACCAGCTTTTTTTAAAAAGCCTAAGGTTTTGTACATTTTGGATTATAAGCTACCAGTTCCTCACTTTGACAAGATCCTCTTTAGCCACCTCCATGTGCTCACGATTTAAAGCTCCATTTCTCCAGGCAATGTTACAGTAACCTAGTTCAGGTTTCTCCCAGAGTGCCTTCCCTTGGTACTTTTTGCCCTGCTTTTTGACTTTAGTCAGATTTCCCAGTTCTGATGAGAGAAAAGCTTTTTCTGGGAGGAGAGGATTTTGCGCACCGGGAGATTTTTACTCAACAATGTTCCCAAATACCTTTCCCTTTTCTCATTTCTAATTTAAAATGTGATCCCTCACCATGAGTGTATAAGTTACATTTTTCTATTTTCCCTTTTGAGCCTTTCCCTCGTTCTACAAAGGCATTCTGTTTCCCTTGTAGAAGTGGTGAGGAAAGGGTCTGATCTCCCCAGACAATGTTTTCTTCTGAAGAGCTTAATGCATACAGGCACCTTTTTTAATACAAAACCTCCCGAACTGTGAAGGGAAAACATGTTGGGTGTTTCTGCTGTCCCTATTTCACCTGCTAAGATCATCTGGTGATTTTTTAATTTTTGAAGGCTCTGGAAGCACTGCTGAGATGAAAAGCTGCCCCCTCCCTTTGTTTGCCTCTCTGCAGCCCGAAATCTTACTTCTTATTGATGGCTGCAAGAAATGGGGGAGAAAATTCCTCCTGCAGGAGACCACTGCATGCATCACATGCATCTGAGTCCTGCAGCTGGGCCCTCGTGGACTCTTCTTCACACCTCACACCTACCCGTGCCGTACAGATACGGTTTTTTTGCTTTTCCCTTTCACCATGAGGATCCTTCTTTTTCCCCCTCTTCCTTTCTACTCCTCTGTTCACACATTTGCCTCCTATTACTTCTCATCAGACGGTGTTGGGAGAATTCATTAGTGTATACAAGATGCTTTGAAGTTGTCCAAATATCGGTGATGTAACACTTTTGCACTTCTATAGGCTCTTTTATCTGAAGATCAAAGCAGTAAGTTATGATTACCATGATTGGATTATTGCTGCTTAGCCTCTGGATCTAAGGGTAAGCAGCAACTCTTCTGGGCAGGCATTAATCAGAATTAGTGAATTTTATGAAACAGATTGAAGGCATAAAGTGGCCGTTTCAAGAAAAGGGGGCATACATGAGCCCTATGTCCTCTCCTGCCATCTGATTATACCTCTAGCTGTCACTTGGCTCCTTTGATCCAAGTGAAAATGGAAGCAAGACCAAGACAACAGCATGGGAGACTTCAGAGGCAACTCCATGCTTTGCCTCCTCTACTCCAGACTCCATCCAAGCACAGCAAGGCTTTTGCTCCTATTTCTTAGCACAACTCACAATTCACTTTTTGCATTTACTCAGCTTCATCAAGTCATAGAATCATAGAATAAACATGATTGGAAATGACCTACGAGATCACTGACTCCAACCATATCCACCCCTACAAATACCTAAACATCTGATTGATGGAAAAACACTAACTAACCCCCTCCATGCTGCCACTCTAGCCTGTCATGAAGCACCATGGCTACACAGTTCTTCAATACCTCCAGGGATGGGGATTCAGCCATCTCCCTGGGAAGGCTGTTTCAGTGCCTCACCACTCTTTCTGTAAATAATTGCTTCCTAAGATCCAATCTAAACCTCCCCTGCCTCAACTTCAGACCATTGCCCCTGCTTCTGTCAGCAGCCACCAAGGAGAACCCCAGGCAGAACTATAGGCTGAGAATGGAGTTCTTAGAGAGTAGTCAGGTAGAAAGAGACTTGAGGGTACTAGTGGAAAGTAAACTTAGCATGAGTCAGCAGTATGCCCAGGCAGCCAAGAGGGCTAATGGC
>VZRI01004830.1:1280018-1321513 GCA_013397515.1 Upupa epops
CTCTGGAGGTGTTCAAGGTTAGGCTGGATGAAGTGCTGAGTGGCATGATCTGGATGTCAGATGTTTAGGGTTACTTGGTTGGTTTTAGGTTGGACTGGATGATCTTTTTCCAGCCTCATCATTACTGTGATACTGTAAGAAGAGGCCAACACCCACCTCTCTACAACCTCCCTTCAGGTAGTCGTAGGGAGCAGTGAGATCTCACTTCAGCCTCCTCTTCTCCAAACTAAATCTGTCCAGCTCCCTCAGCCTCTCCTCACACAACTTCTTTAAACCTCTCACAAGCTTGGTAGCTCTGCTCTGGAGACACTCCAGCATCTCAAGGTCTTTCCTATAACGAAGGGCCCAGAACAGCACAGTACTTGAGATGAGGCCTCACAAGGGCCTCACAAGGGCACCATAACTTCCCTTCTGCTGACCATGCTACTCCTGATCCAGGCCAGGGTCCTGTTGGCCTTCTTGGCCCCCTGGGCACACTGCTGGCTTCTATGAAGCCTTTGTCTGCCAGCACCCCCAGGTCGTCTTCTGCTGGGCAGCTTTGGAGCCCCTCATCCCCCAGCCTGTAGCAGTGCCTGGGGTTCTTTCACAATGAATAGGTTATCTCCTTTGCTTTAGTTCAATACATTTGTTCTTCACCTGCTCACTGTTTTGGGTTGTTAAAATGGACATGGGCTGCTGTACTCACACCTTCCTGAACTTCTGGAGAAAAGGGAGCAAGGTGCTTCCCCCCAGAATAACCCTGGTTGGAAAGGACCTGCTAGATCACTGAGTCCAAGCATCTCCACATCTACAAACCCCTAAATACCTGATCGATGGGAAAACACAAAATAATCCCCTCCATGCCTACCAGGACAAGCAGTTGGGCTGAAATCTAGGACAAAAGTGGAATAGGCACATAAATCCCAAATTCCAGTGGGATAAGAGAAGCGTTCTGAGCTTCCCAGTGAAAGGCCATGAGCTTTTGGCCAGCTCTGAGGATTATGGCAGCAAAGAGTGGCTGTGGACACTGTGTGCTGTGAGCCAGAACAATTTGAATTGAGGAGTTCAATGCTCGTTCAACTGTGTAATCAGAACATGCACATGATATCTTAGTGCTGATAAAGGCAATGGATGAGAGAATCATCTCAGCAGGGATTCCCTGTGAAAACACGCTCAGGGTTTCCCAGCTTAGCTACAATATTCTGGAGCAGTAACACTAACATGGTGTATGACAGGTGGCCTTGCAGAGGACATTTCTTCAGGGACCTGAAGGTTATTCAGCTCTTCACAACCCTTATTCTTCAATAAAAACACTTGTCCATTGACCTAGCTATTAGGAATACACAACCACGTGCAGCCCTGCCTGCAACACAGAGGCTATCAGACTCCAGCTGAGCCGCCTTCTCGGGAACAGCAGTTATCGAGAGGGGAGAAAATGAAAAGAGAAGGTGTGTTTCTCTTGCTGATTGCAAATCGACAATTTGCAGTGCAGCGAAACAGGGAGTCCCTGGAACCTCTGAGGGTCTCCTGCTGGAGTCATAAAGCAAGCTGTAAATCCCAGAGGCACCTCTAATAGAACTTAGTGCCACTCAGGATCCCGAGCCAGCACCCAGCATTACAAACACGAGCAGCACACACCATTTCCACATTAGAGATGCTCTGACAAAACTTCCCAACAGATGCAAAAACAGGACAATGCACTTCCCCCACCCCCACCCTGTTATTTTTAACTGTTTTCAATCAGAAGTATGAGAAACAGTTATTTAGTCCTGAAGAAAAAGATTGCAACTATATTTTTAGCTTAATAAATGTGTTTTTGGATCAAGTGCTTGACTCCCTACTTTAAACACAGCTGGTGGAACGATTAGGAAATCTGTCACTCAGTGGGGGGACCTTCAGCAGATTTCTTGCTGTCCTCTAGTGACCTCAGAGCTGTGGAAGAATGACTAGATATGCCTGATAGGGAAACCATCCCGAGGAAGTGGCTTACAGGAGGAAAAATTCATTGCCTCTGCATCATCTGGAAATTTTCCAGTGGAAGAGCATGGAAATTCAGAAACTCGTTTTTCTCTTACAGATGAATTTGCATTTCCCCACCAACATTCTCTCAGTTGGTTATTTTCTCTTTCTGAGCCCTCTGTATCCTTCAGCATTTTTCCAAATGAAAAGGAAGATAGCTAGGATGACTATTTTAAAAGAATTTCCATTTTCCCCTGGCTGCCACATTTTGGTTGCCATGGAAGTGAGCAAACTCCAACGGGGACTGTTTAGTTAGATATTGTGCAATTTGTCAAGCTGCTCTGCTGGTGAGTCACTCTCCCTGGTTAAGTGTTACAGAAAGAAGTGTGGTCATCAGTTCCTGGTGATTTGCAAGTACTGCTGTTAACCTGTGACCTGAATTTCATCTGCCTGGACATAATTACCTGTGCCAGGTAGAGATAATTGCAAAATCACTGGGTACACTTCTAAAAGGAAAGATGAGTTTTCCACAAGTTGCAATCATAATTAATGTCTGTTTTAACTTTTATTCTTAAAGACCAATCTCAGATTTCCTGATCAAGCAAACTGCCAAGAACAGCTGATCCTGAGATTTGTTCCCATGGATGAGCCTCCCAACTTCCTGGATTCACTTCATGTTGGAGGAGGAAGGATGCTGAACTACTCTTGCTCCCAGCCTGGCTTGGCTGCCTTGTCCCATCAGCTGTAAGTTGCACGTCCTCCCCAAGGAAATGACAAACTGCTTCTCCCTTCACTGCAAAATTACATCCTTTGCTGCAGTGAATCCAACTGATGGTCAGCAACCTGTTCTGTAGGAGCAAGTACACAGGTCTCTTGTGTCCCCAGGGAGGCTTTAGCAAGCCCTGCCAGTGAGCTTCACTCCATCCCCCCAGCCCTTCCTCTGCAGATGCTGCATAGAAAATAATTCCCAGCACATATCTTTCATCTTTGCTTGTGTGACTCCTGCCTCAGTACAGCTTGCAAAGCTCTCCAGTACCTCTCCAAGACAAGTCCTGTTTAAGGTTATGATGGGTAGCCCAAGAACAGTGCCAGGACTGTGTACCAGGCCAGAAAGACAGGCCTGAAAGATGTGTGGGGTCTCAGAGACACCCACTGAAAGCCAGAAGAGATGGTAAATAAACACTGAGACTCAGTCTTCACTTCAGGAAGGAATTAAGATCATTTTAATAGCTAAATGCAGCTGTTCTAATTTCCCTAATTCTAATTTTTCAGCAAAATATACAAAGTACCCTGCAAATGTTGAGATAACAAAAGGCAGAAGAGAAATAATTCCCTTGAAACGACCCAAAACAAACCTCTCACTAAAATAAGAAAGGAAAAATTTTTGTCCTAACCAGTTTGTGATGTAGATCTTGTCTAAACCCAGGTAATATTTCAGTCCTAGGAACATCTTGATGAATCTTAGAAGTGCTGCTATTTTTCAAAATCTCTAGAGGCTACTTTAGGAAAATAAAAACCACCTCAACAACTTGTGGAACAATTTTGCTGTTATTTCCACCAGCTCTGCAGCTGAGGTCTCCTGTGACTTTTTCAACTGATCTAAAAAGAAATGTAAATAAACAGGAAAAATAGCAGAAGAAAATGTTCAGCATTAATTACAGGTACACGGTAAATATCGCACTTGCTCTTCCACAGACTGCTATGATTGACTGCAGAAAGCCTGCAAAGGAGCACAGGGAAATGCAAGCCTGGCTGCACACTGTATACATCAGCCAGAGCTCACTGTTTCCATGTCACTAAAAACAAATAACGATGTCCACAGGATGCCTATAAATAATAGATCCTATCTATTGACTGGATAGCAGGCAGCATTTGTATCTCTCCTTCCCACCTAGGAGTGCATTCATTCTTCATCTCCATGAGCAAACCTCCATAAGCAGCATGTCCACCCCAGTTTGGGGGGTCACTGCTTCAGGGTTGGTTACTCTGCAGGCAAGCTAAGACTCACTTAAGTCTTTATTCCAAGCCAGATGGAAGGTGAATCACATACCACATCTCCTTTGCATGCAGTAAACACAAACTTTAGGGCCCATTGGTGTGGCCCAAACATTTCCCAGCAGTGATCCACCATTGCACCTTGCAAAGACCAGCACAGAATCTCTTCTCAAAGCATCATAACCCAAGTCTGGCTCTTTCCCAGACACAGGCTGTGGTCAAAGCTTCTTACATAATTTCACTTCCAGCTCTGGCTGACCAGAGCATCTCCTGCTCTGCTCTCCATCATGCAGATTATAATAAGCAATTTCAGAGAGTCATAGAATCATAGGGTTGGAAGGGATCTGAAAAGGTCATCTTGTCCAACTCCCCTACAACAAGGAGGGACATCTCTAACTAGAACAGATTGCCCAGAGCTCTGTCAAGCCTGATCTTGAATGTCTCCAGGAATGGTGCAGTACCTCCTTAGGCAGACTGTTGCAGGGATCCCCCACCCTTAGGTTCAACAACCTTCTTCCTGATGTCTGAGCTAAATCTGCCCTTTTCCAGCTTAAAACCACGACTCCTTATCATTCCATGCCCAGTTAAATAGTTCTTCTTCAGCCTTCCTGCAGGCCCCTTTCAGGTATTGGAAGGTCAGGGATTTCAATTTGTGTTATCTGGATATCATGACGAGGTATTCTCTCGTGTGGTGCTATGGCTGTACATCCCCTGCTACTCACAATACGTTTTCCTCTGATTCCAAAATACATGTGTTTTTTTTCCACAGTGAAAACTGTGCACAGTGCAAAGGGATCCCAAAGAAGCTGGGTTTATTTTTTGACATCTCTGTTTCATTTGCCTCTGGCAGGGCACAAAGGGTGGCTGCATTCACTGTGCCATATTCATCCTGCCATCTAACTATAGTGGGGATAAGACTCTACTCAGCTGAGGGAAACTCTGCATGTTCTATCTCATGGTATCTTCAAAGGAACAACAAATGCCTTCCTGGCATATCTATTTTATCTATTTATCTACTTCATTTGAATCAAACCTAAGTTTCCTCAGTCACTGGAAAGAGTAAGAGGATTAGATTTAAGAGTCCCCACTACACAGGAAATCTCTTTTGAGCTTAAACCATATGAAGCAACACATTTTGCTATCATTAACCAGCCAAGCTAGGCAGGTGGTAAGAGAAATATACATTTTGTTCCCTGCTTTTAAAAAAAATTCTTTTTCACATCAATAAAACTATTTTGTAGAAAATTAGGGAGCAGGTGAAAAATTCAGGTGGCTCATTCTGCTGCAGAGCAGGTTGGGAAGCCAAGATGTCCCCTCGGTCTCCTTCCTAAAGGCCTTGGGTCCATCCTGAGTGAGGAATAGCAGCAACTGCTGGATGTTAGCAAGGTCCCAATGACCAGAGCTGGGGTTATTTTGAGCTCCTAAGACAATCGATCAAATAGCATTTCTGAAAAGCGGTACCGTGTGAGACATATTTACTTCACATTTCTCTGCTGCAGGCTCTTGCTATTGGCTGTGGGGTATTTATTACCTTGGATGTCTGCTCTGAGAATCTCCTTTCTCCATCCATATTTCACATTTAATGAGTGCTTTTGCAATTTCATGAGTGTTTTCTGAAGTGAAGGTGGTACTTTGCCAAGCCTAATGGTTTATGGCCCATTTCAGACTTCAGCGGTTTCTGCCCATTACTACGTACGTGAAACTGCTCACAACTCCAGAATGTTGCTTCTCCCCCATTCTGCTGCATATCAGCCAGCATTTTGAAAGCAGAGACTTTAAGGGCAATGAATGAGACCATCTAACTTCAACCAGTACAAATGAAGCCATGTGGCAGTGACTGAACCACATCCAGTGGGGCCACTGGTCAGTGATAGTGCAGAAGAGGGATCACACACTTCAGTGAGGAATGGTCAAGAGCTCACCGTGCCCTTTGTTTTAAGCTGTGCACAGGAAATTCAAGTTAATTTATGTCTTATAAGGGCTGTTTTCTTTGCTCATGTTGCAGCATCCAAAGTTACAACACACACTGCCACCAGCACTGGATGGGACCCTCCATGACTGGTTATTCCCTGGTCTTTGCCATACTCATCCAGTCTATGCCTAGACATGAAGGCTTCAGAGGTGCAAGAATACCAGTTGACCTCATGCTCTGGAAGAAGAGACTATGAGCACATAAACCAGGGATATATTCTGTCTGGGTCATCCTCAGCTCATCAAATCCACAGTGTATCTTTATGGTGCCTGGTGGGTTGTGACCAGCAGACTTAAAAGCTGGTTTTAAGTTCTGACTAGCAAGACTGTCCTTAAAAAGGACATCACTTCAAAAGCAAATTTTTGTCTCTGTGGGGGGCCAGAGAGTCTCTCGGGACTAATCTGAGACTGAGGAAGGCACATTTACAAGAGCAAGAAGTTGCTGCAAACCTCACCACCCGCTGTGCTGAGTGATGCTTCTGCTGGTCTGATCTTACTTTCTTGTTTTTATTTTGATGATAAATACAGAGTGGCATATGCACTTACAACAAGTAGGGAAAAAAAAAGGCACCACAAACTTCCAGACAAATTTCCTTTACTCCTTCCCAAAACAAAAGTGAAATAAACAACCCAAAATCTCTACAAAAACAAATTACACCCCTGCACTTGCTCCTTTCTGCTGGGGAGAGAATAACAGAGCAGATGTATAACAGAAGCTATTTATGTTGCTTAATGCATTACTAGGGAGATGCTGAGAAATTGTAGTGATAAGTTTAGAAGCAACCATAGGAGAAATATATTGGAATAGAGCAGATCCCCACCTGCCCACAGTATCATTGTACCAAGCATTCCTTTCTGTCACAGAAATCCTGCACTAGGTTTATGTGAAAAATAGATGCAAAAGGGGGAGCGTGCTCAGAGCCTTCCTGTACAACAGCATCCCACGGGAATTCTCACTCTTTTGCTTCCTCTTTGCTTTCACATTTCACAGAAATATTCCCCCCCACTTGCAGCCACCTCAAGGAGCTGTGCTCAGGGTACTGGGAGTTACAATAACTCCCATATTTCTTTTTTATCAAATTCTTTCTTCCAGTTGTACTCTTGTGCTCCATGAGAAAGTATTGGTTACAATGCAATTGTAATTCTCATTATCAGGATGATCAAATTAACAATATTAAAATAACACTGACAGAATCATTTCCATTTGCCATTTTAAGGAAAATTAACCAGCACTTTGAACTGGTGATTCAAAGCATGTTGTTTAGCCAGAGCAAATCTTGTTATTCGAATCAAAGCCACCGATCTTTCCCTGATGCTGTGTATTTGTTTCCAAATCTGCTATCCTGCAAAGCCTCTGGTCTTCACCTCTCCACACTCCTCCTCAAAACAGAAACTGGCTATTGCAACCTCCCCAGATGAAGACATTCTATTTCCTTAATAAGAATCATGATGACAAAAATGACAACGAGAACTAAAATCACAATAACTTGATCTTACAGGGCTGTGTTAGGAGTGTTTCCCATGAAGCACAAAAGTGAAATCCCCTCTGCTGGAAGGACTCTGAATGCTCTGCCTGGACTTGTACTAATCAATGATCAGATGATAAAACAGGTTCATAGAAACTGTCACCATTAATGTGCCCTGCAGGTTCTTATTTCCCCTCTCTCCCAAGCTCATTAATATCTGGGCAAATTGGCATCCAGTGGCCAAAAAGCTGGTGCTGGGCCTGCCCCTGCCATCCTGCAGGAGCCACACAAAGTTATCTCCACCTGTGCCTCCTCCTTGTGTCCCCAACTTTGATGCCATCCCAACATGCAGGAAATTAACTTCACTCCATTTCCTTTGACAAGAAGGAAGGCAAAGCCCTCCACCCCACCTCCCCCCGCCCCCCAGAAAAGAAACAATGGAAAAGAGCCCCCACACAAAACCAGTCTTGCTGTCTGCTTTTATCAGAGCATCACCATGCCATGTAAATCCAGAAAATGCTTACACTGCCTGTAAATTCACTCTCATGACTAACAGTGCTTCTGGTTTGAGTCAAGCCTGGACAAAAATGTTCTTAGCCTGAACAGTGACACGTGTGACTCCAGAGCTGTGGGGAGGGAGAATGATGGCTTTGTGTCCTGCAGCATTTAGCAGCTTTGTTGCTTGACTTGTCCACATGTTCTTCATCCAGCCAATACCCAGAGCAGAGCACGTGGGAGTGACGGCTGCATACATCCACACTCCAAGCCACAGCTTGTTAATCAGTTGTCAGCCTCACAAACCCTAAATATATCTGCCCTTGGCTAAAAGCACTGAAAGTGTCAAAAACCTTATCTCTGGTTCAGCTCTGATCCTGCTTCATGTGAACATACACGTCACAAGCAAGATGCCTCAGTTGGTACAGATATTTCTTACTAGACTTAATTCATGCAAATAAATAAGAAAATCTATGGCAGCCCTGCTTGCAGCTGTTTGGTTTCTTGCTTTTAATTCTTTTCTTTATGAAAGCCTTTGTAGGAACAAGGCATTGAGAAGGTAGGTGCATCATAGGCTTCTGTAGGCAAAAATCTCTGCAATAACACTGGTGTGATTATAGAGCTCAAAAATGAGGGAGGAATTTCCAGACATTGTTTACAAATAACTCTCTGCTTGCGTCTCTATCACAGATTTACATCTTGCTGCATTTCATGCAGTTTCCCAGACACCTTATATTGTGCCAGCTTCTCCAAGAAAAATTACCTACAAGTAATCACAATCCTAACTTTACTGCAGGCCAATAATACTTTAAGCCACTCGATATGCTCCATAATCTTTGACACGGCCCATACAACCTTTCACAGGGCACTTACTCTATTATTTCTCTCTACTTTGCTGAATTTTATAGCTTCTCTGTAACGCTGCAATGATCTTGTTTCTAACAGCAACACAATAAATGAGTGACAAAAATCGATCACAATTGGGTGGCCTTCGAGAACACTTGTTTGCATTTCTGTACCTTCCCTCAAAAGAACTCCCCAGGTATCAATTTGAAATGGTGTTTTTGTGGTGTCAAGATTGAGCTGTCAAGTTCATGGCTGTGAGACCTGTGATCTCTTGGATCCTTTCTGAGTCTGTAAACAAGTCACAAAATTACAATGTTGTTCAGGAAGAAAGGTCACACTACAATCTGTTCAGCCCCAAAGCATGCAGAACGATTAAACCACCTGAATGGGAAGAACATTCACTGGGGAAGGCAACCTACCTCGGAGAAATATCACATCCTTGCTGCATAAAAGCTCCTAGGGAGAACCAGAGACTGTTGAATATCCCAAACTCATTTGTCTGGTCATTGGCCGGCTGGTCCCGTCCTTCCTCAAATTCCTCAGTGTGCCACTCGTAAGGGCTGAAGCGACTCACCAGGAAGAGAACAACGCTCACTCCAATGTAGGCAAAAACAATGCACATCCATATCTCATAAGCCAAAGGATCCAGAAAGGAAAAAACTCCCGGTTTGGACTTCTGAGGTTTTTTTATCATGATGGATATACCTAAGCTCATAAACGGTTTTGAAAAGTCTATAACTTCTTCTCGAACCAGGGTGATGGTCAATGGTGCCACAGCCACATCCGCCCTCTGAAAAAGAGAGACAGGAAGGAGATCTGCATTCTGGGGATAAAAGGTGTTTACCAGCTCATGTTCCTGTGATCTCTGTTTATCCCAGCTGCCTCAGAAGAGATCAGATATAACTAATTGCTAGGGAAATGTTGAAAAGGAGAAGCTCATAATACTGGTGGTTTATTTCTATTTTATCATTCCCGATTACTAGTTCTGTTTTGAATTCACAGGGGTTTGTTTTCGCAGTCATCTAACTCTTCTTGTCTGATGTCACTGATGTCACAGTCTGATGCAGATGATTTTCACTAAAAGAGCTTTATCATCAAGACATCAAAAGAGGAGAGGAAAGGCCAATTGCCTGAAAAAAGATGCTGGATATTTGCTTCCAGCAGGAACTGCTTTTTTATTGCATAACTGATGCAGGAGCAGAAGTGTTCCAGTGACACTGATGTGCACTCTCCACTTATTTTACAATCCATCTTGAGAATGAAAAAGGCATTGAAATGGCTGTAGGTTTGTACTGTGGGGCTACCAGCAGGAGACAGAGCATCCTCTGCTCCAACACAGTGACACAGAGACTTGGGCACTAGTGCTCCCTACACTAACTTCCCTTTTCCCTGTAGTGGGCAATTAGACCCCTCTAAAGGATGATTTAAATACTAGACATCGCAAACTACCAGTCTGATCTAGGTTTGGAGCATAGAGTGCAGGTTTAAATCCAAGAGGATGGAAATGAGTGGTTAGACAGAAAGCAGTCTAGTCCTGCTGTTCACCAGGCTTATGTTAAACCTTTGAAATCTTATCCTTTCACCCTGCCATTATCATGCAAATATAAAATAGGCTCAAATTTGGAGATTCTACCCAAGGGAAAGTTTGACCTTTCAATACTTGTTCTTCCAAAAATGGGAAGAGAAAGACTCTTGGAGTTGTTGAAAGGAAATATTTTGACATTTCTATAGGGATACACTATGCTGTCACTCCTTAAATTAAAATGTTTTACTTGGGCTGAATTATTTGCATCATGAGAGCTGGTGCTCTCAAGACAGCTCAGGCTAACAGAAGCAGGGGCTAGGACTTGAAAATGTTCTCAAGTACCAAGAGCTAAATCCAAAGGATAAGGAAACTCACCCCATAAACGAGTTCTCCCACCATGCCATTCCATGTTTTAGTGTCAGGGTCCCGGGCTCCATACTTCCCATCTCTGACAATCTCCAGTCTGTAGTGATAGCCAACATGCTTTGCGATCTCAGCAGCAAGCTCCACACAATAGCCTTCATACCTCTCGTTGCCTTCAAACTGGTTGGCATTCTTCTTGAGCATCACATATGGGTCTTCCTGGCACACAGAAGACCAATATTGAGCCATGCTGTGCATTCCAGAGATGCACATCAGGGGATCAGACTAGAGCCCAATGTGCAGCTTCTGGTCGCCTTGCAAAGTTCTAGCTTTGTATTCCTGTACCAAAGAGCACAGTCAACACTGTGCTTATTTTAGAAGGTACAAAGTGTGATTCTTACTGTGGTGTTTTCTATTTACTCATGCAGGATCTATGTGTAGTTTCTGCAGCCACTGAACTGAGGGGAACAGAGTCACTGGGGGAATGTGGGCAACAAACTTTTCATCTGCCAGGGATATTAAGTGCATCCTAGCTGTGAAATTTTAAAGACATGTCTGCTTATGTGGGCACAGGAAGGATCAAATCTGCTGGACAGGAGAGAGCCTTAAGATGTTTAATTCAGTTTGGGCACCATGTCTCCTCTGCAGACTCACAATAAACATCCAACAAACAAGTCAGTAAAATTTCATGTTTCTGCGGGATGTGCGTATGCAGTGACACAAGACACAATACCCTACGTTATGTGGTACCTATTATTCCTTTGTGATTGTAGCGGAGATTTGTTTTTAAAGCTATGATTCATCTTCCCTACACAATGCAGCTTATCCTTTTCAAAATTACAGCCCCCATCCTGTAGGCTAAATACAAAGCATGGGTATAATGTTCCCAATTTACCTTTGCTGATGCCTCTACTATCTTGTCGTAATCTTTTGTATTTCCTATGCTTGAGCATGAGAGCTCTTTAACACCTATTTAATTAGCCACAACGTTTTTCAGATACCTTTATGGACTTGGCAAGAAACACTAAGCACTGTTATTATTATTATCATTGCTATTATTATTATTATTGGTGGTGGTGCTGTTATTGCTGTTATAGAAATTGTAGAGTACAAAGCAGGGCACACGAGGGGGAAGAGAGAGTCTGCACATCAGTGATATGGGGGCGAAGGAGAGCAGTGGTAGAAGTCACAGCACTTACTAGGATAGTTGTGACTATGTAAGTCCTGTTCTGGAGACTTGTAGACTCATTGCCGGTTTGAGTATCTATGGCTATTGGAACCAACTTCTCATCTTCATTCCAATAACCAATCTGCCAAACACAAAACCAGGAAAAGTCACTGCTATGTCTCTGAAATGATAAAGTATGGTAACATTTTCATCCAAGCAGGATCAGCTCTCTGTGTGTTCATGCCCAACCAGAGATTGACTCTCCTGAATACTGATGTCTTCTGCTGGGGGATTTCCCATCCCATCATGGCTCCATCCTGAAAACACTGTGCATGGTACACTGCAGTAGCTGAGTGCTTGTGCACACATATGAACGCTTAGCACAAGCTACTAAGGGGTTATTGCCAATCACTGCCTCAGCCCTAAGAGCTGAAACTTCCACTGTGTGATTTCTGAATATTTTTCTGATGGTCAGCATCCCTGCTGCAAGTCCAGATGCTGCAGGGTGACAAAATGCTACCCTGCAGCTGGAAGCCTGCAAGAATATAGGTCTGACTGTTATGACATTCCTAGACAACAGGACAAAAATTGAAGTAAGTAAAAGACAAACAACCTGTCCAATATCTAAAAGTTTGGGGTTATGAACAAACTGAACAGTTGTTATGGGAACAGCTCTCATGTTAAATTCTACTTATTGATAATCAGGGATTTGGGCTGATCTGTCACCACTTGCAGGTAAAGCACAGTACTACCAAATACCACTAGGAAGATCATTGTCGTGGTTATCCACTTCGAGAGCTTCACTTTCTAAGAGGTTTTCCATCACCTCATGTCAGTATGAAGTTGTCTGAGCTCTGCTCATGTGAAAAGAATTTATCACAGTAAACGGGAAAGGGCATTAACACAGGGCACGACCAGGAGCCTGCTGATGGCAGATTAGAGATCATAACGGCTCAGGAGAAAAAATCTGCACAGGCTTCTCATCTCCCTTCATTTGACAGACAAAAAGCAAGGAGAATGAGAAAAGAGCTTCCAAAGCTCTGCCCTAGGGCAGCATGCATGGAGACACATATAGTTGTTTTGCACCTTTAACCTGGTGGATCTGAGGTACTATACACATTGTAGCAGTGATGTACGTGTCTTCCAAACAAATACCAGTCTGGTACCTAAACACATAGCAAAATCGAGAGGTTTCGCCATTCTGTTTCTTTCTTCTCAATTCTCTCCAGATTACCATCTTCTCAAAGATCAGAGCCCCAAACTGGACATAATACTGCATTTGTCCCCTTGTGAATTCCATGTAGAGGAGGAAGACCACTTAGTACATCTTCAGAAGGATGCTTCTCTTTTTCTCAATGAGGAATTTGCCTCTTTTGCATGACTGTGGTGGACTCTGATCTCACATGGGCTGCTTCCGAGTGTAAGTATGAATTGGGGTTGGGGCTGTAAATGTGGGAGTTCTACTTGCAGTTTTTCTTAGTTTCAAATAAGCATTTTATTCTTCTGGGAACTGAAGGGGTTCTAGTGAATGCCCCATTCCAAAATATTTCATAGCTCTGTTTAATCAATGGAATAACTGAAATACCTTCAAATAGGTAATATCTACAGTGGAACATAAGAACATGCAGTCAGATTTTCACAGTGATTGGTGTTTCAAGGGCTCAGTGCCCCTGAACAAGGCCAGATCTTTCAAAGTGCTTGGGATGCTGAACAGGATTGAGACTCCAGAACAGCACAAATGTCTGTATAGCTGTCAGGATATGGTCAGCTTTAATGTTCTTGTCACTTCAAGGAGAACAGGATTAGGTCTGTTCTCCTGTCCCGAATTAAGGATTCACCCAGACTGGTTAGATCAGACAGCTTCTGCCTGGTTCTGCCTCAGCTCTGAGCAAACGTGCCTTGCCAATATCAAGGATGAGTTGGCCAAGATTTACTACCCAGGAAATCCTTGCCCCACAACCCAGGTACCCTTGTTGCTCTTGATAATCCCCTTCTGAAGTAATATACCATGATTTCTCTGTAATGCTTGGTTTTGCTCATGAAGCTACTTGTGGTGACTTCACATGCAGTTTTTCATGAATAAAAACATCTGCTGACACCCAACCACATCATAACTTGAACACCAGGCTCATGTCTGACACAGGATCTCAGGTCTATACTTTATACCTATCTCACTCTATACTTTACCTTTCTGACTCCATCATGTTTCATCTCAATCACGTGGAGGGTGTAGTTTGTCCTCCGTCCCTTCTCATTAAACTGAACATTGCCAGACAACCCTTCAAAGTGGACCTTAAAGACATAAATATCAATGAGAGCACACTGGTCAGCATCCCACGTGGTCATGATTCAGCAGCACTAAGAGGTAAGGGGAGGGAGGATGGAGAGTGCAGTTGTGTCTTAGAGGTATGCAGGGGAGACAGGGCATCCCTCTGACATTGGGATTTAGCTTAGGCCCACACTGTACCGTGTGCCTGGCCGAGTGCATGGCCTTTCTCTTAACTTACTCTTTGTTTTAAAATCCCTGTCTGTTCCTGAGCTCAGCCATGCATAAGAGCTGGACCATGCATGTGAGCACATCACCTTTTGGGATGTGACAGTGAGCTGTATCGGCTTTGAACTCCATGGGTTTGCTCATGTTTTCTACAGTTGACCTGGAGTCAGGACTTGGTAAAGGATATGTTACTCCAATTCAGGAACTGTATTGGGAGAAAACATGAAACTCTGGCCTCAGCACCCAGATGCCACCTTTCCACAGAGAGGAGTCCATCAATTAACAAGCAGATTTAATTACCTCTGCACCAGCCTAATAAAATCTGACAATTCAGTATTGTAAATGAGATTTGCATAGGAAATTCTGAATCGTAATTGTCTGCTGAGCTGAAGAGCATTGGTCATGTCACCTCCCACGTCCTGAACTTTTCCTCTCAGTGTGGCCATTTGGCTTCTTGCAAAAATGCTCAGCCTGGTGTGGAGAAGGAACTGGAGTCACACAGGGTGTGTGGGAACCAGGCAGCGAGTATCAGAACTTGGGAAGCAGAGCACAGGTTTGGGTTGCTATAGAGAGAACGTGGAAAACTCATGCGATGAGACTGGGAATTAAAGGTTCCCAATTCTCAGCCTTCCACTTTGGACAAATCCGTTGTCCCTGCAACTGAGGTCTTCTCATATGCAGATATGGAAACAGGCATTTATTGCCTTTTTAAGTGCTCTAAGATCCTCAGAATAAAGACCTATGGTGAAGAAATAAGGATATATCATTATGGAAGAACTCTGTTGCTAATCTGCTTAAAGTCTGTTTGTTTTCCAGCTATTACCGCAAAGGTTTGTCATGAAAATGAACATCTGCCAGTGTTTTCTGAAACTCCTTCAACTCAAGAGGTAATCCTGGTGACATTTGCAGAAACATGCCTTTCCCTTCTCACTAGGCAGCACATGCCCATAATAGATAGAAGCACTACAAAAGCACCATTGTCTTAAGCTCTTCTGTGCCTGCTTCTTCATTGCCCCTTGGTTTTCCTTTCAGGTACTCATCAGTTCTGCAGCTCAGGCCATGAATACTGGTGCTTTGTAGCTTTATGTGCTGAAATGTGTTGAAATTCTGTTTTTGACAAATTGCAGAACATTTCCAATTGCTTTTCATCTTTGCTTCTGCCATCAGTGACTCCTTCCTACACTAAACAGAAATAAGGCAGATTGGGAGCTTATTCCACGCGTTTGAGTAGAAATAAGTAGAGAAGCCTTTTGCTTTTAAACAAATTACAAAATTTTAGGCATTAGGGTGGTGAAGAGAAAGCACACAGCGAATAGCTGTAACTATTACCCTAACTGAGTCTTTACGGAAAGGGTAACTCAAACCTTCAATATGTGGTTGTAAGTTCTTCCATTTCAATCTGCCTTTTTCTGCTAGAACAATGACTGATGGAAGATTATTTAATTCCTAGTTTAAATTTCCTTAGGAGACTTCCCCCCCACATGTTTCAGAGCCTTTTTGTTTGACTATCACTGAACTATCAGTGAACCAGTAAAATATTTTGAAAATTATGGTTTTTCAGTGGTAAATAAACAACTTTTGCAAATCGTCATGTTCTTTGCCCAAAATCACTACAGTTGAAAAACTAAGTTGTGTAATTGCTTCAATGAAGAGATGAAGAAACTTCAAAGGAGAATTCCCAACACATCCAAGACTGTATTTTTTTAGCCAGGAATACTTTTGATATCCTGTTCTTATACATTCAATAAAGGAAAATGTTTGAGAACTCCTTATTAGAAGACTTCCAAGTATTTAATGTTTATTAGGTAGCAGACCTCCCTAATGCATCAAGAAGGCTGATTTTATTATAAGGTTCTGGAGAAGTATGACAGTGATTTGTCCAAGGTCATAGAGAAAGTCAAAGACAAGCTTGGGAACAAATCAAATCCAGGCAATAAAATGAAATCAGATGCAAGATTTGGTTGTAAAGGAATTGTTATTCACAAGGAAGCCAAAACCAAATCAAAGCAGAATACTTGGAGAAATTTACATATGATGTAAATTAACCAACTTTTCTTCTTGCCTTCTTCACAGGTAAGGAAAAAAGATGGGATCAGCTATTTTGGATAGCACTGAACTAGCAGTATTTGCAGGAATCCATCTATTATTGTCTGAAAAAAAAATGCTGGAAATAGATGTTAGTCTGGAAATGAAATTTTAAATTATTCTATCTATGTCTTTTGCATTGTTCTCTCCCACTGTCAGACTCATGTAGTGTTTATTCAAAAATTTAAAGTTTTATGCAGAGTGAAAAAGCAAGATTATCAGATACCTAAATGGCTGTTATTAAGATGTTTATGAATCCTCACAGTACGAAACAAGCTATAATCTGGGATTTTAGAACATTTTGATGACAGACAACACATAAGGCAAAATTCACAAGGCTTCAAGCTTCATTAGCAGTCTGGGACTGAAGCTGAGTTCACAAAGAGTTGAAGGAGCTTCAGAAAACATGGTCTGAACTGGTCTCTGTTTGGGAAAAAGGAAGATTACACTAAGGACTAGGAATTTTATGGGATAATACTTTGGTTTTTCTATCCCAGAACTCCAACATGAGTTAGAGAAGGCATGGACATCAGGTAGTACTAGGAGAACCAGTTAGATGGATACACCCCATAACTTTTAGGAGAGCTGTCTGCAATCTAGAAGGATCAGCTTCTTACCCTGAGTGAGTTGTCTGAGTGTTTCTGCTGCTAATGACCCATTTCCCCTCCCGCAGCCCATAGTCATCTGTCCTTGTAGTGCACACATTGGTTGGGTTTCAAACCTGCTGCAGTGCTCTCTGGATGTCGATGCCTTGTCCCCAGGGCACAGCCGGGTTGGCAAGACAGTCCCCGGCATTACCACGACGGGAGATGTCGATCCGCTGCCTCCGCAGGTTCTGAAATGCCTCTGCCATCACCCGGACCCCGTCGTACGTTAGGGCTGATGTGTACTAGAAGGACAACAGGAGTTGAATGTTGTTGTGAGGTGACTTTGTGCTGTACTGCTTCACCTCATGGAAGCTTCTCAGATGATGTGCCCTGTTTTCATCTTTCCATCTAGAAAGTTTGACATTGTCTTGCTCCCTGTAATCACAACTGTCCTGTCAGTTTCCAAAAGATGGTGCCTTCTCTCCTAGATGATGGGAAAGTGAGAGGTGCTCCTGATGCACAGGCTTAGGGAGGGTGGGTCTGCCTTGCCTTTCACTGATATTTCACTCCCTGAAGAAGACTCAGCCTTGAAAACCATTTATCTGTTACCTGGGACTTTCTATTTAATTAGAATCATTGACCTGAGCTTTTAAGGAATACATTATACAGTGTAAATGTGAGATGTGCAAAGTCAAATAGCAAGTCACCCCTTCTGGTCACAGACAGAGACCTGAAAACTCTACTTCAACATGCAAAAAATCTGCAAAAGATGTGTTCATTGAAGCAGAAGCTTCTAACAGCAACTAGTATAAACCTCTGCCATAAGCAGTATTAATTAGAATGAATTCTTCTTCCTATGATGATCTACTGATTTATTAGTTTGCAACTTTCTTGAAGTAACACTTCCAAACTTGACATTTCTACTAGTGAGTGCTTGTCACAAGTGTATTTGTTTTCAAATGTCAGACAGAAAATAAACACCACACATCCTCCTCCCCACCCTCTTGACAGCTTCAGGGTCTCCTGTGATAGGAATATAATTATATTGCTCATCTGCTGTAAAAGCTGATTCAAAATGCTCAGGAAGAACATCTGGAAATTCTTTATTATGAATGGATATGTAGGAAACAAGTCAAAGGTTATTTCTTTTCTGTAGACTTATGTATAAAGTAAATTCTTTGATCTATGCACTTTATGAGGTGCTTAATACTTAGCTTTGAAGAGCACAAAAACTGGGAGACTGAGAATACACTGGCTTGTTTATTTCTTAGTCGGAAGCTACTCCAGCCTATTAGACAATGTTGAGGCACCTGGAACAGCTAATTTTTGTAACATAACAGTAACAGGATTGCAGAGTAAAGAGCCCTGTTCACAGAGAGGTGACCATATCTTGAACTGAGCCAGATGAACTCTACATTAAATGATTTTTACACCACTTGCCTTTGGCCTCTTCCAATCGACTCGAGGATGCTCCCTGGCATCATTATTCCTCCACTGCTGCATGATCCTGGCAGGAACAGTATCTGTGTAATTCACCAACTGGAAGCCAGTGACATTGGCTCCACTCTCCTTGAATTTGGTCAGGTCAATATCCATGAATCCCTAGTACAGAAGAGAAACAGGGGAAGGTCATCAGAGGAACATGGAACATGTCTCCAGGTGGGTAAGAAGCAGCCTGTCAATCTGTGTATATAGCAGCCAGCTCAGGAAAATCTCTTCTTACTGAGGTAAGGTCCAGTTCAAGGGAGGCACCACTTCACCAACCACACAGTGAACACCCAGGAAGACAGTCAAGTTGATAAGAGTTCATTTGCAAGGGTCAGCAGAAGAAGAGAAAAATATATCATGAATAATGCTTGGAGGAAAATGACAGAATTCTCAACCTGTGTTAGAATTATTCACCCAGATCTATTTTTTGCACAGAATTATTCAACTAGCTCTAACTGTTATGCACTCAGTCACCAATGGAGAGGTTGCTCCTCATCAGTTTGCATGGAAAAACACTGAAGTTTCCACAGATCAAGAAGTGGTTGTCCATCTCACCAAAGGAGTCTGTCTATTAAAAAAAAACCAGCTTACAGGTTTTGTTAATTTAGGAGAAGAAAATCAGGCTGGTCCTTTGAACATCAGATGACTAATGAAATACATTCCTTTTATTTTTGTATAGTTCTTCCCTACCTCTTGCCCAGTGCATGTGATGAATACAAACGCACACATACACACTTGTATTAGGGTGGCTCCTGTTGAGTCAGAGGGAAAAAACAGTAATTAGAGAAACCCTGCAAGCAATACGGAGAAGGGGTCAAGGTAAATTTTTTGGGCTTTGATTACACTTCTTTAGCACTGCTTCTATGCAAAACTGCTCTGCCGCTTTGAACAAAGCAGGTACTTTGACCAGAGACTGCCCTCCTGCTTGGGCTGCTGTGTGTGGGACAGGCTGGAGGCTGGTGGTTTTTCTCTTGGAATATAAGTACAGGAGATGTAGTCAATTATTTTCACCAGTACTATCAGCAACCCCCATGCATGAGAGAAAAGAGTACTGCGCACAGTGTAACTGCTTGAGCAACAGAAGAGCTTGCTGGAGCTATGCCTTCCCTCCACCCTGATGGTACATCAAACATACAATGATGGTATGAGCTAAAAAAGCCAAGCCATGTTATTCCCAGGAAACACCAGTCTCTCTGTGCCTAGGCTGAGGGGGCTTGTTAGCTGATAAAATTCCAAGGCCAGGATCAAGCCATTAGATAGGAACAGGTTTAGGGAACAGGCAGCTTGCAAGGAAAACCCTAAACTAACCTCTTACAACAGTGTCAGACCAAGGGAGTCACAAGTGACTCAAAAATGCCTTCACAGTATTTCACACTTTGCAAGCAATTTGGCTTCCTCTTACAAGGCTGAGTCTTGGATACAGGTGTAGAGATGCTCTAAGTAGAGGATGTGTTTTGCCTCAAAGGGCAGTGATTTCGATAATCAAAAAAGGTGGTATTTTGTGTGTCTGCATTCCTCAGAACGCTGCTTAAACCCACATCAGTCTTGTTTGTAATTGCTTGCGTAGGGGTTTCAGAAAGCCAGAGCTGTGATTAATGAATAGAAAATGCAGCAGGATAATTGTCCCTGACATCTTAATGCATCTCAGGCCAAGTGTTTTTTGACACACAGAGCTCCTAAGGTTCAGTAAGAGGGACCTCACTGGTTGCCAACCAGTTATTCATGGCTAGGACCAAATTACACTGACATTTTGCTGCTGGGAGGCACCCAGGGGAAAAAAAATCTGTCAAAAGGAACTACCACACAGCAATTTGAAGTTTGTGCCACCAGCTCCTCCTTGGAAGGCACAAAGAAAAGTCCAAGCTCACAGCGGTGTATGAGTAAGATGTCTGGTGTATTTAGCCCCCTCAATAAGCAGATTTAAATAGGAAAAGTAAAAAAAAAATATTATGACAGCAGTGATGAGACAGCAGCAGTGGCAAACACTGCCTTCAACTGCTTTTTCCAAATCAAACAATTTTTAAACATTTGGATTAATTTTACATAACGTCTTAAAATAATACAGATAGACAAAAGGACATTTCCCCCCCAGAGGTTGTACTCATCTGTCCCCACTGATCTTTTACACCATTCAGATGGTTTAAAACCTAGGGAAACCTCTAAACATTTCTAATCATTTACAGCAGTTTGGATCATAGAGGACATCATTAACCTTGAACAAAGCTTTGCATTTTGGCTGTTACCAACTACTGAAATAACTGTTTTCACCTGTCATCCCTCCTCCACCTGCTCCAGAATAAGGTCCGTACAGGAGTGGTATTAATTACAAAGGAATTTTAATCACTGCACCACCAAAATCTGCTCAGAGCAGGTCCGGGTGATAAGACAGCCAATCAACTGGCAATACCAGGGGCCAGACACTTTAGAATATAATTTCCAGAGGAGGTGAATTCTTACTGTCCAACACATAAATAAGAAAATGTTAAATGCTATACAAACTGTCTCTTGAAAATTCCTCTATTGACAAAGTGGCATCAGGATTTAAATGCACTCATCTGTCTTTCTGGAACAGCAGTGCTTGGGCAAACAGGAGAACATAAGAATTACAATATTTTTAAGTAAAGGAAGTCATCAATAATCTGTCTCCTTGTCCTAACTACATCCACATTGCAAAAAAAAGAAAGAGATCTTTAATGTAGTTTTCAATTGGTTGTTTTTGGAAAAGAGAAACTAAACTGCCAAACATTGACTGAGGCTGCAAGTCACTACTGAGAGGCAGTAGACCTCTTAGCTTTTAGTACTGCCAACAAATTTAGGGTAGAACCAGCACAGAAATGTTTCCCTCTGCCATCCAGTCAAGAAATGAATAGTGCTGGAACGATGTTCCATGGGACCTCTGTGGTTAAAGGGCTTGGAAACTCTTTCAAAAGTTTGCCAGTGTACACCAGAACAAGCTCGCTTCATAGCTACATGGGGAGTTCAGTGGGAAATTTGCTCAGGACCTAGAACTGGTGGCTCTGTAGAACTGTTCGGGCTCTGTAGACCTCAGCCATTTGGGATACATGTGTTGGACATGTAGGCATTTGGCTTCACCTCCCTACATAGCCCTGCCAGTTTCCC
Organism: Upupa epops; assembly: GCA_013397515.1. Taxonomy (NCBI): domain Eukaryota; kingdom Metazoa; phylum Chordata; class Aves; order Bucerotiformes; family Upupidae; genus Upupa; species Upupa epops. The sequence continues at coordinate 1,301,560 of VZRI01004830.1, forward strand.
ATGGAGGAAGAAGAGGAATATAGGAACTCACACTCCAGCCAGGGCAATGTGTCAACACTCCAGCAAAGGAGGCATGGTGGGATCCAAAGGCAACAGAGTGATCCAGGGCTCCAGACATAGTCGCTGCCCAGAACAGAGGTGCTCCAGAGGAGACAACACTTCTGCGGGTGCAGTTCTCTCTGGGAACCATTCAAACCATGCTGGAAGGGACATTGAATCAGCCAGCCCACCCCCCACACTACAGCAGGATCAGCTGTCCCTTTGGTTTAAATTCACTTTGCAAAATCATCTCAGCAAACCAGAGAATGAGGCCTCCTGCCTTACATTTATCTGGAAAACACCCAGCTTTCTCCAAATGCCATCGAATTAGTGGTCTGACAACAAACCACAAAAACCTGGACCCATCCATATTGATGGGCTGAGACAGTCTCCCTCCTCCACGTCTGCTCCCACTCACAGCATCTGCAGCACAGTTGCAGCAACAGCCAGGCTCAGTTCAAGGCAGGAAACTTGCTCTTTAGCCTGTTCTGTGGACTCTTCTCTCTGCATTAATGAACCTTGCAGAGCCATTACATGCAGAACTCCTGCTGGTAGTAAATAATATGGGCAGCTGTTAGAGATCTCATGCCTTCCAACAGAGATCAGAGCAGTAACAGGAAGAGTTTTTTCCTCATTGTGTTTTCCTTGCTGCATCTGTTCTCTATGCTGTTCTTAAACTGAAAACATTTTTCAGCCAAAGGTTGTTTAGCTGTCCTGTTCGCTGCCTCGGTTGCTGAGAGAGGTGTCAGTAAGTCACACATTTATATTCCTCTCCGCTGCTTGTGGGCTCAATCATCAAAGGAAATGCATAATGCAGGAAGACTGATGACTTGAAATGGGCCTCATGAATCCATCTTGATTAACTGGTCTACGAAGGATCTGCCTTAAAAAGAAAGTCCCCCAGAAATGAGCCAGCTCCTTATTTATGCCTTGCATACCACAAGGAGTCAACACTCTGAGTGGGCAGCACAAACAACTGTCAGACAGCGTAGGGAAAGCCTCGTTCCTTCATGCATGACCCTTCTCAAATGCACCAATGCCATTTAATTCCCTGCATGTCTCCTCTCACCCTCATATTTCACTGCCTTGCTGCCTTAAGCCTCTGTGTCTTCTCTGCATACACACCACATGAGGTGGCATTGCTCCTTCTGGGACACCAACTCAGCCTGCAGGAATGCTGCAGGCACCAGCAGCCGCCTCACCTCCATACCCAGACACTGACAGGCACCGCCTCACACCTTCAAACCCTGTATCTGCCTCACCTCCATACCCAGACACTGACAGGCACTGCCTCACACCTTCAAACCCTGTATTTCTCTGAATTGGTATTAACTGCAGGCGCTTTCCTGGCAGGATATCTCCTGCACTGAATGATGCCTTTGAAACTGCTCTAGGCAGGCTGTACCTCATCATCTCATAAATCTCTCCACAGCCCAGCTTAGAATGTCCGTGACTTTACTTGAAGTCTTGGCTTTTCCTGGGACAAAGAACATCAGAGTCTCCTTGAGGGCTGCCATATTTCTGAGAAACACTGTCGTTTTCACCTCTCCCTCCGGGTCTTCTGTGCCTTCCAGGTCTCACCCTGGGACTGGCAAAGCTCATCTCTGAACAGAAAGATGGAAAACACCCCTTTGTCTTTAATTGTCTGGAGAAGCTTGTTGAGCAAACCTGTCACAGCCCCCTTTATCCCAGTAAGGATCCTTAGGTTTCTGTCTGGGATGAAGAGACTGCAGTTTTTGTTTGGTTTTTTCCCCTGAAGTCACAAACTGAAATACTTTAAGCAAAAAGTACTTAAAACAATTCACCCTCAGCTTGAGTGGGTGCCAAACAAACCTGTGGCAGCACTAGGAAAGTGGCCTAGCTCTGTGCAGGTGCTATTCATGTATGGCTTGCAATGCCAGACTCTTTCCTCCTAGCAGACTTGGTTATTATAAGAAACTTTGCAAAGCAAACGATTGCTTCTGAACAGCTGCAGATCAGCTGAGTGAATGTAAAGTGGCTCCTGTCATTCCAAGGAATGCCAGTGTCTTTCTGCTGGGAGGAAGAAGTGAAGTGTTTCCAGACAGAGCATCCCTAACACACCAAATTATCTTCAAGCTTGACTTCTCTACTGAAGCATCATTCCTCACTCCCATCACTTTTTATTAATAAGGAGAGTATCGGAAAAGTCTCCTTCCAGCCTGTCTTCCAAAGGAAGAGGTCTTTTCTTTTCTGCAGAATTATCAGTGTGTCAAACCTCACTGTGGCAGCAAAACATGTGAGTCCTCCCTGTAACATAAAAGTAAGTGAAGAAGAAAGGGAAAAGTTGGGAGGAGGGGTGCTGTCAGACATGGTCCCAGTCCTGCACTGTGATGAGTTTTGGTCTGGTCTATCGATGAAAAACAAACCAGAATCCAGACTTTGAGGACATGGGGCTAGAGAGACCAGTACCTTTTTTTGTGGCACAGCTCTACAGATTTTCTTTGTGATATTATTTGCTTCAGCCCTATCCTACTGCTGCAGCACATTCTGGACATACATGATCATACACAACTTCTTGGAAAGCTCAATCCAGGCAGATGGACAGATGCTCCAGGTGGATGTTTGTGCTTTAAAGGGCTTTCAAAGCAGGAACTGATTTAAAAGTTTGGGCAATGTGCTGTGTAGCAACTGATGCCAGGAGGTCAATCAAAGGCATGATTAAGGGATGACCTGATCAGTAATAGAATATTTGGTCTAGAAAACAGAAGCATAAATCTGATGGAGGAAGCTGAATCTAAGCAAATTTTGACTAGAAGAAAAGCACCAATGATGTCACAGTGAAGAAGACACTACAGATTTACAAGTCACCCCTTGCCAGTTGAGCTGGGGTAATGGATTAGGAAACTGCAAATGGCTGAGGAAACCTGTTATTTTAACACCCTTTTGCTGAGATTTAAGCAAACACATTTCCCCTTCCAATGGCTGTAATATAAACCCGTCAGTTACTCACCTGATGATCAGTGATTTTTTTTTAAGCTACAGTAAGTCACTCAGGCTTTTGAGCCCTCATTACCTACTGCAATAATCCTTCCAAGGCTGCAGTTCATATTCTCCCCTGTGGGCAATTTTTGTATCAAAACTAGATGATTTTCTTTTACATGAGACATTCTAAATCAAGCAAAAATTAATTCAGGGCACTGCTGTGTCTTTTACTATCATTAATTCAGATGAGATAACGTTATAAGGGTTTCTTCTGCTTGATAATCTTTGAATCAGGACAGAAAAGCTCTTTGGAAGTATAATGCAGACTTCAGAAATTTCGCTGATGCATTATATTGTCTTCCTCTGACTGAAAACCAAATTTCCTCAGGAGCCTACTTGCACCGATACCCCAGAAAGAGAAAAGGTCTAACTGGCAGTGAGAGCTTCTTGCACTAGCACTTTTCGGGGGGGAAAAGTCAAAGAGGCCCATTTAAACTGTCGTGAGCTGAATATCAAACTGGCACATGTTGCCTGACTCCTGTGCAAGACATTCTACTGGCAAAGCTACTGCACTGGTAGCCTCCAAAGCCACAACAGCGCAGTGAAACACTGTTGGTAGTCTAACTCAGTGCTGACACATACTGTTGTGAAATGGGACAGGAAAATGTGCTGACCTCTGCTAATCAGTGCTCAGTTTATCTTTACTTTTCACAGCAATCTCACACACTTATCTATTCAGCTTCAAACAAGTGTATTTGCTGATGGAACAGTCTGGACTAATGTGGTAGGAAAGGAAAAAAGGCTAAAGCACTGTAGTGGCAGCTGACTTCTACACTTTTCTTTTAAAGATTGGTCACAGAGACGTCACTTATTTTAAGACAATGGTTTTCCTCTGCCCAAGAGAGCCCATGTTCTCTCACTACTGAAAGAGTCAGCCTACATTGCTGGTGTAGGACAAACAGATACATGAAGCCAAGGTCACAGGGAAAAAGCCCATAACATCAAAAGAAAGGAATCCCAGTAGTCTCTAAGCTTGCTCCTCTCATAGTATTGACTTCATTTTTTTTCTCTGTGGTTGCTAGACTAGTACTGTCAAAGGCTGAGAACAAAGCTTAGAAAATCAGAACTCACAAAAACAAACACTTCTTAAAGTTACCAATCCTCCCTGAGTTCCACACAGACAGATACAGAGAAGTGATTGCAAACCCTGTGCCAGTACAGTTGGCGAATATCCAGGCCAGCAGCTGGTAAAAGCTAATTGGGGTAACTCTAATGGGTTCCAGTTGAGGATCAGTTTTCATGAGTTGGCAAAAGCCACAGACAGTGCCAAAACTGCCTCCAGGAGAGGCAGAGATACTCACGGAGAACCTTTCCCCTCCCTGTGACATCGCAGGCAGACCTTCATGGGACAGGCAGGGCTGAGCAGACATGAGAGGTGTCTTTCACAGGTATCGCAGATTTGGAGAAGGATGTCTGGCCTTGGCCTAAGGTGCAGGACGGTTTCATTTTGTTTGTGAACACAGAAATGTTATTATCTCACCTTGGCAACAGCAATTTCACTGGAAAAGAAAGCTGTTTCTGAGAGGAAATACCGGCTTTCATTTGCAGCTACTTGTCAAATCCTGCTTGGTGCTTTGCTTCCAGCTCATCCAACAGCAATCTCCAGGCAAACAAGCAGTGATTAATGCAAACCAGTTCTTCTTTGTCCACGGACCAGGCAGGGAATTCCTCTACATCCAGTATGCACCCATGGGTTGATGTTTTAGGCTTTATGCTGCCTGTGCATTGCCTTGCAAACTCAATTGATTTGGTGTCCTGATGCAATACCAGTCTGGAGATGCTGAACAAGCGTATAGCCAAGCTTAACAGTTTCAGTGGGGTTATCCATAAATACATCCCAGCACTTGCTTCCATTGTGCCATTTCTATAATGGTTTCCTCAAGGGAAAGGGCCCGTGAAGGTGAGGCAGCGTTGAAGAAGGGAGGAATTGAATATTCATCCTCTTGTTCCAGCTAGTGCAGGTAACTTGGTGGCCACAAACCAGCTGAGGAGTCACTTGATTTGTGTGAAGTAGAGCCTGACCCAGCCAGGGCTGTGAGACTCCATATAGGATGAGAGTTTTAAAATCAGGACTCCATCAGTCAGCACAGGGCACAAAAGAGAACTCATTCGGAAATGTTCAGGCGCTTGCAGTTTTTAGTTCTTAATTTATTCTTGTATGACCTAGTACTCCAGAATTAGCCAGTTCCCTGAAAGGAGGCTGTTTCCTAGGCACGCAGATGTGCACACGAGGGTACATGTGTGTGGGGGGAAGGGGGCAATGCATGATCTGTCAGCCTGGGACTCGTCTGCAGGGGAAAATGAAGGATGTTTAAGGTCTATCCACTACGCAGATGAGTCAGTAGGAATAAATTACAACATGTTACACCTTCTGAAGGCTCTAATCCAGTGCTGAGATGTCCTTAGAAGAGGGTAAAACCTACTGCGATCTTCTGGATCAGAGCATCTGCGCTATGGTTTAACTCTGCCAGACACTAGTTTGTCACATTCTGCCAATCCCTTCTATACTCCCAGCCATCCCTGTGCAGAGAGGATTGCTGTCCTTCCTCACTGTGGTATGGGCTCAGAAATAAGAGATCTTCAGGCCTTTTTAGCCATTCTTGTAGCTGAACTGATCACTGACAGGTTCTCACATGGATGCAGCCCAGAGGCTGATTTGGCTTCTGGAGCCTCAACCTTATGTGCACAGCACAACCACACAGCTTGTTGTGCCCTGAAAAGGTCTTCTTAACCTCGAGGGGAGCTTGTCTTGTTATTACTTTTTTATGTAGTTTTCTCATGTTGTCTGATTATCCCCTACCTTTTCTTAGTTTTTTTAAAGACTCCTTTATCAGGAATCTGCCTTTTTTGCTAGGTTTTAAGGACAGGGAAGACCAAATGAAAAAGCTTGAATTCCTTTCACTCTTCTTCATCCCTCATATCAAAGCTGTGTGAAAGGCACAGCTGGTGACAGCAAATTCTGGTGGTCCTGCCAGAATTGGTGGGTCCCAGGGACCTCGCACCCCCACTACTGAGCTGCGGCTGGGAGGCAGAATCTGTCTGTGGAGGGGCTGGGAAAATGAAAAGCCTTTTGCTCTGAGTTAATTATTTATAACCCATGTTGGCTGAGTATGCAGCCTCTTCCAGCCAGCTCTGTCCTTTCAGCATTTGTGCAAACGCTAAGAAAACAAATTAAAGATGGGAAAAGTGTGCTTTCTCAAGCAGAAAGTGGGAGAGATTGGTATCTTAAGAGAGTGGAAAGTGTCCTTTAAAACTCCAACACCAAGACCACTTTGTGACTTTAATTTATCCTTATGAAACCATGCAGGGACAAGAGAGGACATCCTTCACATGTAGCCTTCCATATGGCTATACCCAAAAACTCACAGACATGACCACTGCAGCTACTCCAGGTAACTTCCCTGCTTAACAATGATAAAGAAGATTGGGACATGGGTTACAGCAAATAATAATTGTTTAAAAGTTAGCAGGTGAAGTCATTGGCTGCTTCACGGTTTGCATGTCTCCCCCTTCACACTGCATCATCTTTAACATTCTAATTACACAGTAAGTGCCCGGCACAGAACTGCAGGGTCAGTGTCAGGGCACTGTGGGGTAATTATGTGGCCATTTTTGTCTTGTAAATTACAGAGTTATCTTGGGACTGAGAGAAGAAGAACAGCAGCAACTGCTTGACTAATTGGTGGTTTAAAGTTTAATTATCCCAGGCCTGATGTGCAATGCAGTTGCAGAAGGAGGAACAGCTCCACGGCTCATCGCGTGGACACAGTGGGTCCTGGGGTGAACAGACTCAGCACCATACCACCAACACCAGTCTGTCCTCTGCAGTGCACCCCCAGGATGGACAGACACATCTGCAGAGGACAGAGTAAACTTCCAGCTGCACTATGGATTGAGGTTATTACTCACTCTCTTGCTTCTTCCCAAACCTCTTTAGGCAGAGAAATTCTCCTGGGAGAGGACACCGCATTGCTGCAGAAAGATGACCCTGCTGCTGCCCAGTACTGCTCTGCCCTGAGGCAGTGCCTCCTTACATTGAAGGGAGAATCTTCTCCACCTTTACACCCCATTAATTCCTTAGAGCCGTAACAGTCAGACTTGATTTAGCACCAAGTGGCAGAACAGGCGCATACACTTTTTTTACAATAAGGTCAGAGGGATATTGTCTGATAGAGCTAATGCCAGACAGCTCCAAGATGGACCTGCTGCTGGCCAAGGCCAAGCCCACCAGCTGATTCAGAGATAACAGATTTAAGAAAGAGAGAGGTGAGGGGTGTGGGGAATGGCACAACTGCATCCAGGAAGGAAAATAGGAATATATGCAAGAACATTACAGACACCAAGGTCAGTGAAGGAGATGGAAGTGCTCCAGTCACCAGAGCTGAAATTCTTCTGCAGCCTGTGGTGAAGACCACAGGAAGGTAGGTTGTCCCTCTCTAGCCCATGGAGGTTAATTATGGAGAAGATATCCAACTGCAGCCAATACAGGATCCCATGCTGGGGCAGGGAAAGACTGTGAGGAGGAAGGAGCATCAGAGACAATATGACTTGACCACAACTCATTCCTATATTAGTCATACATTCCTCAACACCCTACACACCAGAGGTGAAAGGAAGCAGAGAAATTGGGAATGAAGCTAAGCCCAGAAAGAACGAAGGGGTAGAGGTATTTTGACATTCAATTTGATGTCTCATTAGCCTACTCTGATTTGATTGTTAATAAATTAAATGACTCCCCCAAGCCAAGTCTAGTTTGTCCCTGATGGTAACAGATTTGTCCCTGTGCCTATCTCAACCCACAATCCTATTGTATTTTCTGTCCCCTGTCCAGCTGAGGAGAAGTAACAGAGTGGCTTTGGTAGGCACGCGGCATCCAGCCAGGGTTACCCCACCACAAAACCCCAACAATCTTCGAGATAACCTGCAGAGAATTTTACCGGCTTAAGAGAGAAAATATGACATGGAGAACTCTGCAAAGGACTTGGGTGATTTTTTGTCCCCCAAGATGAGAAATAAAGAAGTTTAACTCAGTGACTGTAATACATATCGCTTTACAAAATATGAGACAGCACAGGAAGCCAATGAGGGAACTCACCAAATTTGCCAGAATGTAGTGGTACCCATTTCCATTTTTTTCAAGCTTGACAATCTGCAAGGTGAGAACCAAGGATATTTAGCAGAGGCCAACTACAGAAGAAGAACTTCATTTATCTGCCCTTCCTGCCCCCACATCTTTTTCCCAAGTGAGACTGTTGAGTTGTGGGCAGGAAGGCAAAGCGAAAGAAAAGTTTACAATCTTGTTAGAGGAAGGACAGAGCTTTCACACATGATATTTGAGGAGCAAGTCTGAAATTAGGATAAGACCCCTAAGCAGAGAGAGTAAACTACCTAAACCAACCTATCTCGCATAGGCTCAGGGGAAAAATGTGGGATTTCTGGAAAAAAGATTAAACAAGAATTGTATTTCAGACTCTAAAGGAACAAAGTATGGAGCTGGTGTCTGTCTGTCCTGTGAAAGCAGCTGAAACATCAAGCAAGCAAGACTCAAGAGCTATCATGCACATCCTCTGAGCTTGAGTCCCTGCTGCTGACACCCACCTGGTTAGCATGTCAGGAGGTTTAGATTAAAGGGCAGTTTTTCTCCTTTAGTGCATTGAGGTAGCTTCAAACTGAATCTCCAGGACAAAGCTGCCTGGGCAAGTCACAGAGGATTCCCTCTGCATGCTTATTGAGATTATTTATATCCTCACATTCATGCTGTCCCAATATATGCTCTTTGCCATTTACTTCTTTCTCCCTGATGCCTGCAGAGATGGTTTTTATTCTCTTTTCTCAACACAATTGCTTATGGATCTGTAACATCTGAAAGCTTGTGTGTTAGCTGGAGAAATTTCCCTTGTCTAGGTAGAAAGGCTTCGGCTGTTGCAGACTGGCCTGTGGTTGTGGGGGACAGTCATCGATCACATGGTCCCTACCTGAATTTTCCTCCCTTGATGTAAAAAAAAATACTCCAAAAATACAGATACAAACCACTTCATTCTTGATGACTCCATGCTCCCACTGAAATTCCTCACTACTGAGTAGTAGAGAGTAGTAACCTCTACCAAGTTACTAGAGCCAGCTACCAGCTGCATTTGAACTGATCCACATACAGAAAGACAGTGAAAAAGCACACCAAACCAACATGCTCTCAAAACTGTAAAAACACAAGTATTGCCATTTTCTGAGAGATTTGTGCTGTTTCCATAGGGTTTCTTTGCTGGCAACACTACCTCTGACTTTCATTGTTGTATGAATTGATTCTGAATTACTGCCTGCATTGCCAATGCTCAGGCAAAATCTGCAGCAATGAGGCCAGAAACATCCTCACAGCCAGAACGATAATAAAATGATTGCTGTGTTGGACTTGAACAGAGATCAGTCCACTCACAACTCCTCTCTCACACCATGCTGGTAGCAGGTGTTTGAGAAGTGTCAGATGAGGACATGCAGACTGATCCTCCCCACAGGACAGCAATCCCAGACTATCATGAGCAGTCATTTAAGGATTTCCAAATGGATTATAAATGAGCTGACACTTGCTCCGTGTAACTGGTTCATCTGCCTTAGTCTTTCTCTGATGAAAAGCTCTTGTATGCACATTAAAACTCATCTGGTTCCCAACATTAATGTGGGGATGGCAATTAGCTCCAATGCAGGCTTCATTTAGTAGCAGTCCCTTACACAGCTCTAGTGTCAGCTCCACCAGCTTCACTGCCCTGTGGTTCTCCATACTGCATTACTCAGTATGGCTTCTGCTGAGCAGTCTGGAGCCCTCAGTAAAAGCCCTCTGTATACTTAAGGCTATAAAGTAGATTCTCTTACTACAGGTAGTTTTCTGAGTATCTTCCATGTCGAGATATAAGAAAGAAAAGCAGAATGAACTTATCCCCTTTCCATTCACCAACTGACACTGACCTTTGCAGTAAGTCCCAGATCTTGTGGAAGGAAGAAGCAACTCTGGGGCAATAGGATGTCTAAGAATTACGATCCAATTCCCCATTTCTCCAGAATCAACAATAGCTGGCATTGGCTTCTTCTGCCGAAGTTCTCCCTTTGTTATTTTATTAGGTGTCAGAGTCGATGAACCGAAGAGGGCTGCCATCCAGCTTTCCCCGAGCTGTTAATCTCACAGCCCATCCACCTGAATTATGAGGCTTGCTTCCTGTGTTCTACACAGTTATTTGTGATCTTAATTTATTTTAAAATGCTCGCTCAGTCCTAATGTGTCCGGATGGTGGTAGCAAGCTGAGGTTATAATAGCATTTATCACTTAGCTTGAACATGGTGAGAGGCTGTGCTGGGCTGCATGCTGATAGCTCACTTGGGCCACCTAGGTTTCATTACCCACTTCTTAATGGGCCAGTTTGACATCTATTAGAGAGAAATCCTCTCTGAGTGAAACAGTGGCAATGGAGAAATCCCAGTTATTCACTTTAATGAGAGACAAGAAAGAAACAATACAGGGCTTTGATGGAATACAACCCACCACTTACTTTATCCCATTAAGGCTACACAGCGTGGCCCCATGGATACCCTGCCCTGAACCAAGGCTTGGCTCATAAATGACAGTTACCTCAGCAAAGATAACTCATGCCCTTGAGACACGACACAGAGAAATCTCCTAAAAAGAAATTGGGTCATTTTCCTGCCTATCATTAACACATTGAGCACTGGCTCCTCTATAGCTACAGTCTCCAGAGCATGAGCGCTGCTTTGCAGGAGTCAGCAATGGTTATTTGGGTATGGAGTGAGGAGGAGAAATGCAAAGTATGTGCAAGCACCAGTATCACAGTATCACAGTAATGATGAGGCTGGAAAAGACCTTAAAGATCATCCAGTCCAACCTAAAACCAACAAAAATGTAAACATCTGACATCTAGATCATGCCACTCAGCATGTGTGTACGTGTGAGGCAATGATGCTAAACAGCCATCCCTAGCTCTTCTGTTCACTGGGGAGCACAAATCCACAGCTACCAAAAGACAGATATGCTAGTCAGGGAAGAGAAATGCATTAAAATGTCCCTGAGAGGCTGAAGCAGCTCTTTGAATACCTCAGACACTCAAAGAGACAGGGAAACCAGTCAGGGGCTGCGGTGAGCTGAGAGACCAACCACCAGCCTGAACTGAAGTCCCCGCAGAATTTCATGTGATAATGAACTGAACACTGTCTTTGACTCTCTCTGGTTATCTGCATGCTGAGACAGACCTGGACTCCCCTGCTTACCCTGACATAACCACCTCTGCTTTCAGAAATCCCTGGGGACTCAGAACAAGAAGGTAAATGATCATGAAAATGGACCACAGAGGTCTGAAGAAGTTATTCACAGCCCTGTTCCTAACAGGGGGGTTATTTCTGAGATGTCTGTTGAGATTGGTCTGACTTCAGTGTAGGCAAATGCAGCACTGTCCCTCTTATCCCTGGGAATGGATGCTCTTTACAGCATTGCAAAACAAATAATCACAGGACCTGGCTTTTCAGTATTGTTGCAAATAACATTTCCTATATCAAAGTTCAACTTTTGCTCCAGTTATGTGAAGAAGTTTAGAACTCAGACTTATTTTCCTTCCTAGGAAAACTAGACATTTGGCTACTGAACGAACTTTTTGTTAGACAAACCATTCTGCAGAAAACTTTAACCTTAGAAACCTCATGTACTCTGTAGGCAAATATGCAGAAGGCTAGGTCCCATCAAAAATTGAATTCAACTGCAGCTACTCCACGATCAGAGAGAAGAACTTACCCTCCAGAATAATCTGGTCTCTCCTTCATGAGCATGACCTTTACTTTGAGGTTGAAACCTACTGCCTGCTTCATTATTATATATATAATAGAGTAGCACTCAGCAACATCCAACGAGAATGGATTGTGCTCATCGCTGAGCCGTGCAGCTGGTGAAATGGCAGTCCTTGCCCCAGACAGGGAGCAGCTGAAGTGTGAGACAGGAGATGACAGGTAGCTCAGACAAGGCGATGTGTGAAGCACGAGGTAAGAGCAAGTTGGTTCTGTGAAGTACGATAGTCACAGCACACTGGCTGCGTGGCACTGTGGTCCCTTCCTACACCATGTGGATGAGGGTTTCAGTGGTGGGGAAGGTCTTGGCTGTGGGTATGAGAGGGAAGGTATTGTGGCTGGAATTGAAGGGGGAGACACAAAAGTGGACTGAGGCTTGTCCATGGGCTGCACTAGTGTCCTGTGCACAGAAGTCCATATTCAGGACACAGGGAATGCATTAAAGGAGGTACAGAGCAAAGACTATGGGGAAAATTTGGGTTTGCACTATTGGGTGACTAACCTAAATCAATTACGAGTGAGGCAGGGCACACAATCTAGCTGCTGAGCCTTCTACTGCATATCTCATCTATCTTATGGCCAGGAGATGACAAAACAGGCAGGAGATGGCTGTAGATGAACATGTATCTCTCTGCAAACCACGAGAAGAGCCAAACACATCAGTCCTGTTACAGTCTGGATGCCCTGGGAGGGTGGCGATCTTTAGTATTTATACAGCTTTACAGTTTCCACAATATCACAAAGGAGAAGTGTTTGCAAGCTTGTCAGCCTGCTTCAACAAACATCCTTCAGCTTCAGTGAGAGACACATTGTGAAAGAGACCATGAAACAAGAGGGAGAACTTTTCCAGGAGAAATCACCCTTCCCACCCTGCGTGTAAGACCCCTCCAAGAAGACCCATGATAACATAACCTTGTTAAGGATGATGTTCAGCCTTTCAGATTCACAGTCCACCACTACCAGCCCTTCCTTCTTCTTCTCCAGCTCCTGGAAAAGCATGCGGTAGCCCTCTTCTGTTGTTGTCAGGATGTTGACAGCTGTCACCTGCCAGTTCTTCTCTGCTGCAGTGTCCAGCACTTTCTGTAGGACTGACAACCCTATGAAGGGTAGAGAGAGGAAAAAGGTCAGCAGGGGGAGAGCCAGGTTTTAGTTGTGCAATGGCATCTTTCCACAGCATATGAGGCTGCCTCAAGCCAGGCTGGATACAGCATCACAAGAGCACAGCAGAACTACAGAGCAGCTAATAGCCTCACATCTTACCCCAACACAGCTGGGCTAGAATTAATGACTCCTGCTTTTTCTGTCCCAGCACAGGAAAAGAGGAGGATTCCAGGCCTAGTTTTCCTTTATAACCATCAGATCAGTTTTGCTGATCTGGCCCTGCTGAGGGATTCAGATAAGAGCTCTAATCCCTGTCTTTTTCTCTGTCAGTACTCAAATCACTTGATTTCTCTGGGCCATAGTTCCCTTGTCTTTGATCTGTTTAGGCTCTACACTCCTAGGGTTAGGGACAGCTCAGCAGTCACAATACGCCATCACACTCGGTGTTCATCTCTCTCTGCACCTCATTAGGATACTTCATTATTTCTTTTAAAAGGATTTTGCCTAAATTACAGGCACAGCCTTCCTGAGGAGATATGCGCACTGGGCAGCGCTTTGGAGTCCTGATAGACAACTCTGTCTACCACAGACCTTTGGGATAGTCTGTGTGCTCAAGCCTCATGACAACAGATGGTAGGGCAGGATGCTTTTGTATCTTCAACTTGTCTCTTAATGTCATCCTGTCCCTGCAAGGGCTAATGATACCTTCCAGGACAGACCTGTGAGTCACCCTTACCTCTGCACTGTCCTTCAAAAATCCATTTTGCTCTTGGCCTCCAAAGCTAGAGGCTTAAATGCATCTACGAGGAAACTGCATCGAAGAAGAGCTATGAGCTATGAGCTCCCTAGCCTTGTGGTTTAGAAAGTTAGAAAATACTTCCCAAGGACCTAACAAAGGGTTTGCTGTTTTACACAGACAACTAACTTGCACTAACAGAGGGAACCTGGAATTTTACTGACAGAAACATACATGCACGTATCACAGCTGGATGTGGGCTCATATGAGACCTGAGCAGCTGTCAGTTCACATTTATAAACATGAGACGTGATGGCCTTGAGTTCAATGGATCTATTCCATATGGGACCTATTCAGTAGAAACAATCTCCCCGTTTGAAACTCAAGCCACTTAACAGTTTAAAGAGTTCCCTCTTGTTAACAGGGTTCAGACCTGACCTTATGAACATAGACATACTGGGTCAGCCTAACACTTCATCTCAAACAATTGAGATGAATTTAGCTGCAATAGACATGTACAAAACAAATGGAGAATAGGGAAAGTGTAGGCTGACCCTTCCTTTAAGCACCCATCTAGACTGCTATGTTTAATCCCCTGGTAACCCTTCCCAGGTACTTGTGACTTACCCCGGTCAGCATCGTAAATGTACACAAACTTCTGCCAGCTGTAGTGCTCGATAACACTGATGAGGGCATCCTGGAGCTCTGGGCGAAGTTGGAGAACAAACTGGTTGGATGTTTCAACAGGAAAGCTTGGTGTTATGAAGCAGACATGGAGAGCCCCACAGAAAGACGTGAGCATGTTGACGGTCCTCCTCTCATAAAATCCAAATATGGCATAGACACCCTTGGAGAACTGCGAGCAGACTGGAGAAACAGAGAGAAAGGTCATGAGGTAGAAAGACAACGAGGAAAGTTATCAAAATACATATTTTCTCTGAGATAACCTGCAGACTCTGTAGACTTTACAGTTTTCCCCAAGACCTGCGGTGGGTGAATGAAGTACAGGCTTGTGGCCATGGGTGTCTTGCCCTTGATCTCCACAGACTTGTTTTACCTTTGATAGGCAGAAGTACAGACTGGGCAGTGACTGGCTGGAGAGTAGCCCTGAGGAGAGGGACTTAGGGGTGCTTGTGGAAGAAAAGCTCAACATGAGCCAGCAGTGTGCACTTGCAGCCCAGAAGGCAAACCGGATCCTGGGCTGCATCAGGAGTGTGGCCAGCAGGTCGAGGGAGGTGATTCTCCCCCTCTACTCCACTCTGGTGAGACCCCACCTGGAGTACCTCTGAGATCATGCAGCCTGGCCTTTGACCTGACATCACCACATCTGCTAGACCATGGCACTATGTTCCACATCCAGTCTCCAGAGATAGAGACTTCACTGCCTCCCTGGGCAGTCCATCTCTGAGATCATGTGGGCTGGCCTTTGACCTGACATCACCACATCTGCTAGACCATGGCACTATGTTCCACATCCAGTCTCCAGAGATAGAGACTTCACTGCCTCCCTGGGCAGTCCATTCCAGAGTCTGCTCACCTTTTCCTTGAGGAATGGTTTCCTAATATCCAACCTAACACTCCCTCAGTGCAGCATCTGGCCCTGTTATTTCACCCTTTTATTATGGGTGAGAAAGGCTGTAGATGGAGAGGCTAGTTGCTAGCTGAGAGTCATCCTTGCCCATGGCAGGGAGATTGGAGCAGATGATCTCTAAGGTCCCTTCCAATCTAGGCAATTCTCTAATTCTATGATTAGATGCATTCAAGGAGAAGGAACTAATTTGCATGACAGCACAATATTTATGATCCATGTGTCCAGAAGGAAACTATCAGAAGATTAGACCACACTTTGGCATCTCAGCAAAGGTTTACCAAGGTTCAATGCAGTCACAGCACAGCTACAAGGAAGTTTGTCCTGTGACAAGAGCTGCCTTTGACACGGGGGTGTGCTGGTACCTGGGGACACCTGTGCTACAATTTCTGATTTCCTTATAAAGATGACAGGGAAGGCTGTGGGCCCAGTGAAATAGTGGTGGTGGCCTAGGAGGTCTCCATTAGGTGCTCTCCAGGTTCACTGGCAGACATTTGTGTCTGATCTCAGCGGTTGGTGCTGTTTCGCTGAGGGAGGGCTCTCTGGGGTCAGAGCCCTTCTCAGGAGAGCATTTAATGAGATTGTGGGAGCTGCTGGAAAAATGCCTCAGGGTCTCAGTGGAGAGTTCACACTTTGGGTTGTAAAACTTGGCCCCTGAGACAGTCAGTCTCATTTAATATCACCCCTGTTTATGGCACATCCCAAGTTACCATCAATAACTCTCCAAGCTGGAGGTGGTGGCAATGACAGTGTTTTCCCTGTGTCAGAACTCCTGGCACTAGTGTCTCCTCCTGTTGTCACTCCGACTCTGAAGACCTTTGGCTATGACATTTATACTGACTCAACACTTCACACATCACTTGCCAACCCCCCAACGGAGTACAGGGTGAGAAGTTGGATGTGACATTTTGGGGTCCCCTGGCAAGTGCTCTGTGCTGCTTGGGAATCCCTTGACCTGGTTTCTGCTGGTGGTGGCTGGTACTGAACCTTCTGCATATGTAGCAGGAGACAGGCTCCTAAAAATGAGCTTTCTGCATTCTTAGCTGGGCTCCATCCAAGCTCTGTCCCTCCAATGGGGACTGGAAGTCAACCTTGACTGGCTCATAGCCATCCTGGTTAAGATTAACTTGCTCTTCACTCTCTACTATCAGCACCAAACATTCAGAGGGATAAGAAAGAAATCCTGCTTCCCACTGTGCAAACCACATCCCTACTCCTGTCTTATCATCTTCCCATCACTGCTCAGCATCCACAATACTTTAGTCCTTTTCCCCCAAGAGAATTTTTCCTTCTGCAGGGCAGACACTCGTCACAAAGCCTAAAGCCCAATGGAAATAACCCCTCTTCTCTGTTTTCCCAGCAGTGTCTCTCTCTGCAGTCAGCAATCGTGTCTGTATCAGCTGGAGTCACTGCCCTCATCATGAGTCTGACACATTCAGGAAGAAAAGTAGCAGATACAGCCAGAAATAGTCTGAACATTATTTCCATGCGACTGGACCAGCAGGTCTAATGAACAGTGAGATCTACCATATGTGAGAGATCAGAGCATCATCGCTGGAGATCCGGGCGTTGGACTCACCCAATGATTAAAGTGACATTCTCAGGGCAGCCGAACAATCCAGCACAATTAATAATCCAGACAAAAACGTAGCTGGCTTATTTTGTTTTAGGCAAGCCATGTCTTCCTCAAACTTTATTTTGTATTTGAAATTAATCTATTATTTGCTATATTTTTTTGTGGCTCAGTCACGCTCAGGCAGCCTCCTACACTGTTCTGAGACAGTCATCAGTCGCTGCGTTTGAAACAGATTGCACCAAAGACAACTGGAAGAACGAACAGTCTTTATCATTAGCGAGTCTGAAAAAAAAAACAGCTCGCTTTGTACTTTCAGACTGAGAGGGTCCATGGATGTGGCAGATAATTCGGGGGAAAAAAGAAAGACCTGAGCGTTATCACCTGGCTGTGGCTTAACCCCAGCCAGCGACTAGTTAAACTGTAAAAATGAAATGGGAAGGAACTGCAGCCACCTTTCTGGGACTGAATTTGGCATAATGGAAAAGCATGGATGCAAAATGATTTAGATCTATAGATCATACTTAGATCACAGGACTGTGACAAATTACAGATGTTCCAAATGAACTTATAAGCAAAACTAAAAGGGAATGACTTGCCATTTGCTTAATGGACTAAGAGATCCCTGAAATTTCTTCATATTTGGGGTAACTGTTTTACTAAGCAAATTTACTGACAGTTGTGTCCTCATTTGATTGCTCTTCGACTTCCACACAGTTAAGAATTGCAAACTTTAACTAGAGACAGCGAAATATTTGCCTTGTTTTTCTAGTGGGGAAGAAGCTTGCAGTTCCTCAGCAGTCACCAACCGCCAACTGTTGCTTTTCTAAAAAGATTTAGAAACATAAAAAGATAAAGATCAGACTGAAATGAAAGGTTTGAGAAGTTGAGCTCCTCTAGTTAACTGGCTAGTGATAATCACACTTTGCCAGGCTCCTGTCAGCTACCTGTTACCAGCTGAATGGCCACAGCCTGGCTTTTCATGCAAAAGAGCGTTCTGGTCCACCTGTTAATGAGTTCTAGGAGTAGAACTGGGAAAACTGGATGAGATTCAACAGCATGAACATCTGCATATCCAAGGATGTGAGCATGAGTGCTTGTGTGGATGTAAAAGCAGGCATTTGAGACAGTCTGCAGGTGCTGTTCTTGGCCTTTGGGCTGCACAAAGGAAACAAAGGACAGAAAACTTCTCTCCTGAGCTGTAACCATGTTACTATCAAACAACAAATTTGTATTTAATTACAGAATAGTTTTCCTCTAAACAAGCCCTCAGAAAATATAGTTCATAATGGAAACCACTACCATGTTCACCCTGATCAGTCCTGTATCATGTTGAAACTCATGGCTGGGACATTTCCAGTATGTGCAGCACCAGCTATTACAGACATCCCATATCTCTCCTTCTCCAGCCACAGGATTTCTCACTGAGGCTTCCTAGTTCCATTTCGTGAACGAATTAGAGAAAAGCAGAGGCCATTGACTTGATTGTCACTTGATTACACAGGAAAGACAATCTAGAGACCTGCTCTCTGGACACCAAATCTGCAGTTCCTGTTGCAGCCAGGTGAGGTGAAAGCTCCTCAGACTGCTCTAAAAACACTTCTAACTTCCAGTACAAATTAAAATTGCTTCATAATTTAGGTAAAAAGTGACTGATGAAGCAAAAAGACACCTCTCCCCTCTTTCTGTGGAAAGGTGAATTCAGATAAGGGAAAACCACAGATGCTTCACTTTAGCCTAAACCCCCCCAAATCTAGTATTTCTAGTCCTACAAATTACATTAAGTTTATCTTTTCTATAGCATCATTCAAGGCTGAGCATGTAAATCAGAGAGAGGAAAAACTCATTTTATTGAAAACTCACGTAGGTTCAGACACAGACTTGGCAGTTGAAGAAAGGCAGCTCTGGCCACCTTTGTAAACACTTCCAAGAAGAAGAAAAAACAGATGCCCACGACTTTAAACTGCATATTTTATCGCAGAAGAGGAAAGCAAAAGGGATGTTTTCAGTCTGTAAAGCTCTTGTTAGCCTTGTTTAGGCTAAAGCTCTCATACAGACACACTAGATGCACAAGACTGATTTCTGCATTTAGGAGAGACAGAGATACTGTGGAACTAGAGGTTTGGTGTGATGTATGTGGAAGGCAGGTATTGGATGTAACAGGTATCTCATTTGGATTTTGGTAGAAAGCAGAAAGGAAATCAAAAACTGTCTCAGAAATGGTAACCCCAAAGGGGGGATGAAGCAGTCTTGGTGTTTGAGGAAGGAGAAAAAGCAAATAGGCTGCACAGAATAATGGGAATGAGGATTTGGTCTCCAAGAGTGAAAATGGTGCAATTCTGTTGAGAATCAGCAAAAAGGGAACCGCTCCCCATGGACACAGCTGGAGAAGCAGCCTGGTAGGAGATCCTGGCAACTGTTCATCTGCCATTTCCCTTAGAAGCAGGATTTTCACCATTTCACTGAGTTTAAGACTAGAAAGGGACATTAGATCATTTCTACTGACTTTTTGTTATCTCATGGACCATTAAGTTTCATCCAGCTACCCCTGGAGGGAGCCAGTAATATGGCTTAGTTGACTCTTGGGAGACTCAAGTGCTCTGTCAGAGAACAGAAGCAGCGGAGACAGTCAGTGCTAATACCCAAAGCCATAAGAGCAGTATAAAACCTGATTAAATGAAATGTCCCCAGATGTTCCCCACAAATGACTCATGTTCTCTGTTGCAGAAAGAGATAAAAAAACCAGATGGTCCCTGATCCAAGAGGCCTTCCTGACCCTAGAGAATGTCATATCTGAGATACATCCAGGAGGGAAGATAACTGCACCCTCTCCAGGAGAGCCATTCCTACGAGCACAAGCTGCAGAGGCTGTGAGGATTTTGAGCAAACTGTTCCGCACAGCCCAAGCAGGGGAAAGAACAGATCAGTTTGGAAATGCAGACTCCAAGAACAAAGCTTTGAAATCACCTGGTCCAGATCACACAGCACTTACTCCAGAAAACAAATCAACAAATGTCAGGAGGATGGAGCCAGGCTCTTCTCAAGGTCATCTGGTGCTAGGACAAGGGGCAATGGGTGC
>VZRI01004830.1:1321526-1375134 GCA_013397515.1 Upupa epops
TGGACTAGATGATCTTTCGAGGTTCCTTCCAATCCCTTAATGATTCTATGATTCTATGAAATGCCTTTTAAAAATTGCATGATGAAGGGGTCCTGACTTTGATGATAATAAAATAGTCAGCTCAATTCCACTGTTCTTAAAGACTAACCCTGCAATGCCTGCGGCCCCAATAACAGTGTGGCACCTCTTTCATCTGCCTAAACCTCCCGGGACACAGAACCCAAACCCTCACTTGCAGCAAAACACACTCACTGACAACAGTGGTGTCAAGGAGCAGCTCCCACATGCTTTTCTTTGCTCACTTGGAGGGTATGTGTGCACATGTGGGAAAGAGGAGGAGGGATGTGCATGTGTAATTTATTTTTAACGTGCCCTGCCTGGAGGCTACCCTCACACAGTGATGGAGAACCTGACATCAGGTTGGTGAAGCTGGTGGAATTTCAATGAAAGAGCACTAGTGTCTGCTTCAATTAGGATCAGTTCAGTTTTCCTCCCAAATGTTTGTCCTCACAGTTCTCCAGCATGGCGTAGGTGCCAGAGCGCATCTCTTCAGCACATCCCAACGACAGCATGTTCCCACAGATTTTTCTAGCAGGGGAAAGCCAAACAGATTCTACACTCCCCCATTGCTCCACGTGTGTATTTAGCTGACAGCAGATACGTCCCATATATTAGATCAACTGCAAATCACGCTAATGTGGTATCACAAGAAGTATATGTTTCTTCCTCAAATATACAAATGACACAGGAGTGTGCTCCCTTCCACCGCTGCCCTGCAGGGCTGCTTTAACCCTCTTGGAAAGCAGAGGTGATTTTTACGTTAAGATCTGCTTTCCTTCCCCAGTTTTAAACAATAATCTATGACTGAGGAGCTGCTCATGACTGTTTATGCTGATAGCTTCCATTTTTTCTGCTAAGCCTGCCTGTCTGACAAATACATCTTCGTTTGCCCAGCTGACAAATGATAAGTTTCCTTTGAGATCAAATTGGATTTGGGATACTTCTGCTGCTGGGTTTAAGGAAAGAGAAATAGCATGACACCTTCCTTTTGACAAAAGTTAACAGCATGGACTCTCAGTTGTTTATGAGCAGCTCTGGGGCATGGCGGGGCAAGACACAGCCAAAGGAAGCTGACTTTGAGTTCTCTGTCAAAGGGACCAGTTGAAAGCCCTTATTCTTCCACTTCTGTACTTCATGTTTGAAACCTTTTTCTTCTCTGCTAGAGTCCTTCAAACACATTTCTTATCCAGTGTGGTAGTCCCACAGAAGTGAAAATCCAAAACTCAAAGTTCTTAATGGGTTACTGGGTTGGTTGACAAAAAGGAAGAAGGAAAACCAAGGTATTTTACCAGACTTATCTTGCTTGCTTTGCTTGCTTTTAAACATATTGTGGCATTGAGGCTGGGCTTGATGATCTCAGAGGTCTTTTCCAGCCTCAATAATTCTGTGATTCTGTAATTGGGATTGATAGTTTTTGGTTGAATCACATAAAGCCAATAATTAAATACTGAGAAGGTTTTCCAGTCAATACTCAAACTATTTCTGAGCACATTTAACAGGAATTAGATGCAGATCTGCAAATCAAATACAAGATCATGAGCATCTCTTATTGTGTCCTGGACAAGAAGCCAAAGGAGACACAGGCATCTATCTGTTGGGACTTCTGGAGTCACACTCTGAGGACTTGGATGTGCCCTTAAATAAGATGTCAGTTGACAGCTGTGTTTTCTGGGTAGACACTGAATGATGGCTTACCCCTTTAAAAAGACACCACTGGAAGGGACAAGATGCCCATCTCAAGCAGCATTCAGACTTCCAAAAGCCCATTCTTTCTGTGGTCACAGTTAGGTTATCAGTCTCATAGAGACAGGACAGCTAATGAGATCTAGTGGCTAGCAGATCAAATTATGTGTAAGGGGAAATCTCTGCTTCAGGTTTGTTATCTAATCATGACTTAGATCTGTGCTTGTGAGGTGGAGGAAGGCAACTGCCTTTCTCTGAGCCCTATCTGTTTCAGTCTCATGGGTCAGAGACTGTCTCTTGCTTGTATAGAAATAAAATAAGTCTGTATTCTGAGCTGGAAGTACTGACACCATGTTCTCAAGCTGTGTCTGATGCCTTTATCTTTCCAATGTCCCATCCCAGAGCCACATCTTGCACACAGCACTCCCTGCTTTCATTAATCTTTTAAAACAGAAAAGACATTAAGAAGGGCATTGGTGCCCGGAAATATGTCCGCATTTTCCAGCCTTAATAGAGCATCTGACCTTTGCACCTTGTCTAATTTTTAAAATGGGAGCCTTTTAAAAACAGGTCTTCTTTTCCTACCTGCCAGTTGGGCTCATTTCTGGGGTACAGCTAGCTGTCAAATCATGGCAAAACAACCCAGTTGGGATACAGATCCTTCTGAGATCCTTTCATGGCACACTATATCATTGAAAATCATCACATCTGGATAATGAACAGTACATCTCCTTCTTCTGGATCTCAGCAATACCCCACTGGTGGCTCCTGAATCTTGCATGGATTTTGAGCAGTTTTTGTGCTAGAACTTTTATGCTGTCAGCAGGTCTGCTGGGCAGTCTGGCTTTATGCTGTGCCCAGAAAGAAGCAAGCAGAAGACAACTAGCTATGCTGGGTTGCCTTGAAACAGCAGAAGCTCTACAAAATCAGCTACTATCTTCTGCACACAACCCTCTCCTTGAAGGAGGAGGTCCCCTAGAAGACGAGGGTGATGCTTCATAGAACCCCCAGCCACAGATAGGCATTCCAGCTATTACTGCTCTCATCTCACCTCCTACAATGAAACATAAAACCAAAAATTTGTCCTTATTGAACTCTCTGTGTCTGAAGCAGAGTCATAAATATTAACGCGAGATTACTACAAATGAAAAAGTGACAGTGATATTATAAAAGGAGGCAAGGCATGAGGATTGAACCAATTTTGCTTTTGTTGCTCTATTAGATGGCCTTTTGTACCACATTGGCTCTTCTGCAGGTAAAGCTACAGCAAAAAACTAAGTACAGTATCACAGCGTGGCTTTCTGCTGGGGAGCATGAACAACAGCGGAGGAGAAGAACAAAGCACCAAACCCACAGCATGTTAATACGGTACATAGCACATTGCTCTGAGTTCCACACAACACCTCATTCCAGGCTGTAAGAGCCCAATTATCAAAACAGAGTAATAAATGGGGAGTGAGGGGTAGGAGGGGAGGTGAGCTGTAGCAGAAAGTGAATGTGTCATGTGAAGAGCTCACTGCAGATGAAATGCATTTTGTCATCATCAGCTTCTTTTCTTTCCCTAAAACAAGATATCTGTTCATAGAATTTAAACCCCGTGACTGTCTTCAGTGCAAGCCACAGGTTCTGATGAGGATTTTGTAGGTGCCTGTCTTGATACTGGTTGCAAGTTGCAATGCACAAACCAGACTATGGACTCTTCATTGAAAATTTACTCCAACATTAATGCTACTTCTGTTGGGGAAGTAGAGGAAGAATCTTCATGCCAATAATTACAGTTTTAGTCCCACGTTCCTCCTGCATCACAAAACATGTGCATCAACACTCCCCAATTTTCTCTGGACTGGGCTTTGCAGATGTGCCTGTTTTGAAGCCAGACTGATGTCTCAGTCTCTGATGTGTCCCCTTGACCTTCCTGAGACTTGTGCTGTTGCCTCCAATTGAGAAAAACAGTATTTTGGTAAATTTCTGCAGCTGTGTTGTTTCTGGGGGGTTTTAGGATTATTTCCTGATCATAACAACATGTCCATTACCCCTTCTCCAAAGCCTGCTCCAGGCATGGAGTTCAGTTGTGACATTTATGTCCCTTACAGGTTTGCAATGAAGGTAGCAATCAAGTCTGCAGACCTGTATCAGGCTCTCTCCCTGCCCCATCAGCTCAGTAATGACTTTCCATCACGATCCCACCTTATGAGGCTTTGGCCATTTGTAATCTACAGGATTACAGTCTTTGGGGCCACTGAATTCATACTGTAATCTGCAGCACTTGCTGATTTGACAGGAAACTGAAGAACAGATGTTCAACATGGTTATTTCCATGCATAGACATGACAATGAGTTTATCAGCAAGATGGACAGTCAGAACAGCTCTACTTGGCCAGCGGACCTGAGTAGGAAGGTCTCATCTGGTGACCACTGACACAGACCAGGTGGCTCAGCAGACCTCCTCCAGTCCTGGGTCTACACATGGTACTTTTTGTGCCTGCTTTGGGATGTCAACCAAGAAGTGCTGAGAGCTGACCTGCACACAAATGTCCCTTTCTGCTTTAACCATTTCCCCTCCAAGACACTGAGCTTCCACTAACCAGACACATGACACCTACTGAAAGTGTGTGCCTGTCTGAGAATGACCAGTCACACAGAGCAGTTCAGATCCCAACACCCGCACAGCTACACTCCAGCACCCACATCAGCCATGGTGTGGCTTCGTGCCCTGAGTCTGCTTCTCCTCATGCCATTGGAGATAAGAAATTCTACTTCCATCTACTTTATTCCTGACTGTATTTTTTCCACTCCTGCTTCTGAATTTCCAACTTTTAACTGTTTTGTGCTACAAAGCATAAAATTTCATCCTTGCCCACCACTGTTATGTGACTAATGTTAAGGCTTTTGTGCTAACAGACTCAAAATGAACTTCATTTCTTACCAACCCACCTTTTCCTATTCAGAGCACTCAGAGCACCCTCTGCAATGATCCCTCCATGGTCCTAAATACTTCCTGAGCTTGTATTTATTTACACTTGGGTGCAAGCGCTGCGTTTCTCGGTGCTGGGTGTCAGACCCCAGTGATGTTCAGCTTATACAGTCAACAGCAGGCAGGTGAAGCAGGTGGTAAATTCTGTAAAGTCAAGCTGGGCAGGATCCTGATAAGCCCAGCTATTAGTCCCTGCTTTGGATGCATATGAAAAGAGACCTTTTTATTATCTAAAACACTAATTCCTTTTCCTGAGAGTGATATTTTAAATTTACAAGAAATAACTCCTGAACACACTCCTTATTAACTCCAGGGGTGTGTTGCCTGCAAAGAAACACAGGAATATGCCATATCCCTTACACCTACATAGGATGTGTGGGCATTATTATTAGTACTAATTGGCTCCGAATTCTGTTTATCCTGTTATCTGCCACATATGGGTATGGCTATAGATGCTACTGTCAGCCTGCATGTGTTTGTAGGATGCCTGGCACTATGCTATGAGGCCTCTGCGAGCTCTTATAACGTATCCATGTTAAACAGCAATAAAGGAAGGCATCGAATAGCCTCCTCAGAGTAGAGAATTAGCTTCCCAGCAGAGAAGAGAGAAATGGTACAACCATCTCACCACAGAAAGTAAAACAAAGGATAAGGAGGAACCTAAATGGAAAGCCAGGAGAACTTTCCCTAAACAGCTTGATGTTTGGTAGTGATGATATCTTGGGTGTGCTTTCCTTAAAATATTTCCCAGTCTAGGAGAGAAGGTGGCTCATGCAGTCTGTTGGAAGACATAGAGGATGCTTCCCTCTCTGCTAAGGTATTGTTGGCCTTTCTGGTGCTATCTGACTTCCCGTTCATTTAACAAGAAAAGGCAGCAGACAAAAAGCACAGGGTACATTGTGTGGGGAAAGCACCACATGCTCACCTCTCCACAGGAATCGTACAGGCTCACTGGTCTGCGCATGGAAGTAGAAATTGCACTTGCCCAGGACAAAGCATTCTTCTTCAAGCAAAACTTTTCACATACAGGATGAAGCATCTCATCGTTGGGGGCTTGGAGTGGGAAGCAGGACTTAAACCCACCAGCTGTCTCACACATTACTTACAAACCTTCCTGTTTTCTGTAAATTGTCAAGGTATCTGCTGCGCTAGCAAGGCAGATGCTCCAAAACCTACATGTGCCATCACTGCTCCAAAAGTGCCATCTTTTCTGCAATCATTGGAGCCGTCAGAATCTTCTGAAAAGAACTGCAGCAGCCGTACGAACCCAGCAAACTACACAGCATGCCAGGGTTACGGCTCCGGAGCACAACCCTTTTGTGCTACCTGGTTGTACACAGTATTCACCTAGGGTCTGGGAAAGCAAAATGGTTTTGAAGCCCCATTTAACACCTCAAGAAGGGCTGAGTGAGGTGTGGAATGACAAGATCCTTTGACATCTGGTGGCTTTTGTGAGCTTAAGTGCCTCCCTTGGTGGTTCTTTGCTATAGTCATTTCTTGTAGGGTTTTTCTTTTCCCTTTTACATTAATGTTCCATTCCATTGTGCTCATAGCTTTCTTCAGGCCTACTTAATGTCAGGGGGAATATTACCATTTCTTCCCTGCCATTAGAACAGCTTTATTCCTGTCTGCATTGCAAGGGCAATAAATGATAATAGTTACCACATTTTTATTTCTACAGTGCATCTGAGTACCAGGGCTTTTGAAAAATCCCGAACAAACCAGTTTGAGCTTGGGATCTTTTAAACTCGGTGGGAGACTGTGTTGTCTGGGGAGCAGGAACATAGAACTGTGACAGATGGTGAGATCTGGACCTATGGTTTGCAATTTTATGGTCTCTGGTGAAACTTCTGTGCGAAGTGTTCGCTGTGGGTGGTGGAACAAACAGTTTACATGGAGTGCATCTAGCCAGTGTGTCCAGATGGAGCTTCTACAGAGCAGTGATACTTGTTAAACTGGGGCTGCAAGCAGATGTAGAGGACAGCTTTCCTCTTAAAGGAGGTGAAGGAAACTGTCCTGCAGCAGTGTAGGTAGTGGTGATGGGGGCTGCCCCACTGCTCCAATAAGCTTGTGGGTAAAGCTGGAGTCTGTGGAGATGTTGCTCTAAGGACCAAATCTCAGCCCGTTGGCCGTGTTGGCCATGTAGCAACACATCTACTGGAAATAAAGTGGAATTCAAGATTTTCCTAAAAAAGTCTTGGGTAAAATCTGTCATTTTATGAGCATCTCAGAAGGGACTTCTGCAGCTACAAGCTTCTCCTGAACCTGCATTTGGATCTATAAAAAGTATCTTTCACAACAAACTGGTCCCATGAGTAAGGATCCTCACAGGACCAAGGAGAGGACCGAGCAGAGGTAAAATCTATGAAGTACATCACCAATTACAGGTTTCATCAAATTCTCGGATACAAAGCTTTATAATCATGCTTTTTAGAGAGGCAATAACTTTTCTACTAGATGTTTCACTTGCAGACCTTCATGTGTTCACAGTAAAAACCTATCTAATGAAAAATAATAAATCATCTCTGCACAGAGGTTAAGGGAGATACCAGGAGCATCTCAGTTATCCTGAACTGCTTGCACTGGCAAGGGACTGAGAAAATAGTCTGGAGAAATGAGATCACGGGGAGAAGAATGTGGGATTACCCTTAACATTAAGAAAAACCACTGAGATCTCTTCCTGAAAAGCCCGGTTACGTAAAAAGGCCTTCTCTACCCATTGCCATTCTTGGAGAATTTTTAAGCTCCTGAAGAATCTCTAGCGAGCTGCAAAGAGCAGAAGAGTTAATGTAAAACACCCTGCATAAATGCTAATTGCAGGAAGGCCAGCCAGAGCACTGGAAAGGAAGTCGTTAGAAACTTAGGGTCATTCATCAGTCAGGAGCAGTGACACCACTTACAGATGCTGCTTCTGTGTCAGTTTCTCAGTGTAAATCAGAGACTATGACAGGATTTAGGCAACCACTGAGAAAACTCCAGTGCTTCTCAGCAGAAACTTTACCTGTAAAATACTTAGACAGAAAAGCAGCAGTAGATGATGCTAATTTGTACCACTTCGGAACATCTGCAGAAACACTATTGACCAGGTGCTGCTCAAGTCATGGACTGACAAAGCAGACAGAAATCTCTGATCAAATATATTGGTCCATAAAATCAGAGTCATGGGCCACTCTGGGTCAGGCAGGTCCTTGAAGAGAGAGGCAGGACACCAGGTTTTCAAAGAACGGAAACAGTCCTTGGATTTAACCAACATTGTGCCAGACAATTGAGCCACAGAAGGCTCCACACATAAGTGGTTAGATTTACTTCCCACAAAGAAAACTGGAGGAAGAACACTATGTAATGGACTCTAACTGTGCATCTAACGCGAGCACATGGATGGCTAAAGGTATTATCAACCTAATTAAGGCACCACTTATTCCAAAAGCCTCCAAGGGGGAGAGGCAGGTGGAACTGCCATCTACAAGAGAAGGTTAGCAGAGCAGAGCCTGCTGCCACTGGTGAGCAAAAACACCACAAAGACTGGGCCTAGAAGGAACACAAAGAAAAGAAGCATACCTGGGGCAGATTCCTCTGTCTCTTGGTGTGCACAAAAAGCCAGGGATGCAGTGTAAAACCTGTGACTGACACCTCTGGGATTGTCGTCACTAAGCAGGTGAGGGCTGTGATTTTTTTCTTTCTGCACTGCAACCCACTTGAGGTGTTGAATGTGGCAGAGGGGCACAGCATTCACCTTTTGTCCCTGACCTGCCCATCAGAAGGAAGATTCATTTCCTTGTGAGATAAATTCTTTCTTGCTGTCTGTATTTCTCATGGCAGGGAACATCTGCAGTGGTATTTCCTATCATGATGTGACCATTGCCCTGCACTGTTAGTCCTGAGAGTAGAGCAGTGTCAGTTGAGAGCCTTGATAGCAATTCCAAAACATGCTTAAATGACTTGGTTGACTGTCACAGCTCTTTAAAGAAGAGATGTTGGAACAATCTGAAAAGTATGTGGGATCTAGGCACATAAAGAAACCGCATGGTGCATGCAACCTGTGACACTTGGGCCTTAACTCAGGTATACTGGAAGGATGTCTCCTGTGACAGCTTTTGTAAGAGCACTCTTAAGGTCCTATTCTTTCCTGACATTGCTTATGGAGCTATGGAAGAATTGGGGTGCCATGTAGGGCAGGTTTGGTTGACAGAGGTCCCCTGCTCATGGACACTTTGCACCAACCTGATGACACAGCTGTAAGTGCATGTCTATAACCCATTTGCATCATCCTGTGACTTTCATTCTTAAATCTCCCCTGGAAGGACTGGAGTAATAAGGAAATCACCCATTTCTGCCAGCTCTGTGCAATATAAGTTAGACAGGTAAGAAACCCTTTATTTCAGTGCAGAGAAGTTGTCTACATTATAGTCTCCCTGGCAACTACATCAAGGCCAAAAGAATTGCACTGGCTCTAACTATGGTTGAGTTTCATCAGCTGGGAAACACATGTTTCCTGAATGAGGCTGTAGGGACACAGGACCTGATCTGTGGGTGCAGCCAGTGGTGACTTGCCTCTAAAGTGTCCTTGCTTCACGCCTGCTAGAGCATAGGTTGCCAAGGTCTTCCTCAAAAGTGTTCTCAGGTAGAAAACCAAAAGGAATTTGTGATAAAAGATCCTTCAGAGGCTTCTCCTGACATCCTTATTGGAAAAGCCTTCAAAGCAAATGTATGGCAAATAACAGAAACCTGAGAAGATGCAAAAGCTGGAACGGAGAAGAACAGAGGAGATGCAAGCTTGAGGCTCATTGGTGGGGGAACAGCCAATTTAATTTCAAAATCAATCAGGGCTTTAAAAAACAAGCATGAAAGAGAGAGTTAAAGGGAGGGGGCAGTGAGCGCTGGGACATTCAGAGATCCAAGGGCCAGGTGCCTGCTTTTAGAAGGTGGGGGAAAAATAATGAGCTTTTAACTTCTGTGTCACTCTCTTTTCTCTCTCCAAATGGACAAAGGCAATGACATTTTGTCCTTCTTTAGCATTGCCCAGTCTTAGTTAAAAAGAGGGTTTTCAAACCTCACTGGCTGCAGCCTGGTAGCCTGTCCCCTGTAAGGTATTTCACCTCACTTCATGATTGGACAGAGTGAGGCAGCCAGCTGTTTGAGACCACAATACAATGTTGGGGTGAGGCCCAAGTGCCCTTACATGAGCTCCTCTGCGGCACAGTACAAAGAACAGAACCATTGCAGTGTTCTTCCAGCAGGAGGCTCAGTGTTCATCAACGAAATGTGTTAGGTCCATGGGGTACTCCCTGTCCCTGTTTACTCTTCTCACCCATCCTTTCAGAGGAGGGAACGTGCTGACAGCACAACAAGGCAGCACTGCAATGGTTTGATGCTCCTCTCCAAGCTCACACAGACTTGGCACCTCACCCCAGGCTTGGGGCTTTTGTGACCAGCTGTTGAGTGGGCACTTTGAAATGGAGCTCATGTACTGGCTTTAACACTAAATCCACCACAGTTCTTCTCACAGCTCAACCTCTTCCCTGCTGCTGATTCATGCTGGTGTAAAGGTTTCTAAAAGGAAGAATGACAACATGACCTCTGCCTGAAACACTGAACACCTTCCCAGAACAAAACCATGGGTCCTCAAATGCCTCTTGTTTAGCTCTCTCTGGGTGACTTTGTGATATGTTAATCATGATGGCCATGCTTGACTCAGAGCACAGTGTAAAGCGGGGTAACCAGCTCTGGGTATCAGCTACTGCCAGGCAGTGCTTTCTGGGTCAAGAAACTCACATGGGACAGGAATAAGCTGGACCAGAATCTCTGTGGGCCTCACTGCAAGACCTCAACAGAGCAAATGTCAACTGCAGACCTCAACAGGGCAAATGGAAGTCCCACTGTCTCTGCCAAGTAGGTGCAATACAGACTGTAGGTCTCAGTTGAATGAAGATGTAGGAGGAAAAGTTTGCTAACTTTAGCACAGAATTTGTCCTATTTTTGCATCACACTGAAATGGCTTTTGTTGGAAAACAGAGATCCTTTAGGAAATTCTATTCAGTGCTAATAAGGGCTCTTCCTTTCTCGTTGGAAGCCTCCTACTTCATTTGCTAGCCATGAGGTCTTCTATTTGTGCAGCACCTGGCACCAAGGGGAATCTACTTGGGTTTTAACCTTCTTTCTTGAAGAGTAAATCCATTATTGAAAGCTACAAAGAACAGGCCAGGCTTTTGATGATCTTTCATTAAACAGAAAGCCAACATTCAAATGGTCTAGCGGACAAGAAAAGTATCAACTTCTTTTGAAGAAAAGTTATCCTAAGACATCCTAGCTATTTTAATTCATTTTATCATACAAAGTTTAGCAGGCTTTACTTTTAGCATCTGAGATGAAAACAACGCTGATGAAACAGACCCAGTAAAGACAGATAATAAAGGTAACTGAAATTTTTCAACACCACTTTTTTCCTTCAAAATGAAAACTGAAGTTTGAGTAAAAGTAGAGAGTTGTGGATTTTGAGAAAACACCCTGATTTTCCTGAGGGAAACCAGAAGGGGGAAAAGGTTTTACTGTTAAGTCAGATGTTAAATGACAAGTGTTGAGACACTATCAGCCCTCATTCCCTAGTCTGGATCATAAATTGCTCTAAGACTGATGCCAGTATCTTTTCCACCCAAAAAGATGCTGCAATGACAGTCATCAGAGCAGCAGAGATAAATCAGAGGCAAGAGGTGGAGACCATGTGGTCAATAGAAATGTTGCCAGTGTTCATGCTTAGCTCAGGAGGATACTTAGCTACTCTCAGAGACCTGTTTCCTCAGAAAAAACAACATTTACCCCACAGTTAAATAACCTCTGCTCAGCCCAGCACATGCCCTTTGTCCTGCCCTGCTTATGAGGTGATGCTTCCCCCTGTGCCAAGGCATCCCTCGCTCTGACAGGCACAGCCATGCCTCTACCTGTACTGCACCTTCAGCCTAATGTCACCCACCCCATGAACACTTCAGTGTCGGGCTCAGCAGTGCCCCATAACACATCCTACCCACGGGGCAGGGGCAGCTTTATTTGTGACCCTATCCTTGCAGGTACAGGTCTCCATGTGTCTGTCCCTGCATAACATCCCATCCCACCCCTGCATGGCCATGAGCAGCCCTGAGGTGCTGCAGGCACACACACACACACACACACGGAGGAAGCCCACCTATCATGTCCAAATCCCTTCTGCCACACACTTCCCCAATCCTCTTTACCCCATCCCTGCTGAGCACGTGCACACATGTGCACACATGCACTAATCCTTCCATTAGCTAAATCCTGGCTTTTTACAGCAGCATTCTTACGCACAGTCCTCCTTATCACCCTGCTCACAGACGCATGGACTAATCTCTCTCCATGTGCCACGTGCAGCTACCTGCTTATCTTCCCTCTCTTCTACACACACACACTTTTTTACACAGAGACTAATCCTTCTCAGTGTCACGTACCTCAAAATCCTTCTTACAACGCCCCCTCGCACACTGAGTAATCCCTTTCGGAGTCTCACACACACGATGCTGCTGACAGCATCCCTCCACACGCATGCACAGCCACATGCAGCATCCCACAGTGTGCTCCAGGCACACAGGAACCTCTTCTGTGTCATACACACCGTTACCCCCTCCCCAGTCATGTATTTTCCACTCAGTCTGGCACATGCATATGAGCTTGCGACCACTGTGGTAAACCCAGCATATTCTAAATGAGATAAACCAACACAGATGAGGTAAAACCTTGGATATTTTGGGTAACTGTTGTGGACAACGGAGAGCTTTTCTCATGAGGAGAGGCTGAGAAGATCTGGCATGTTTAGTGCAGGGAAGCAAAGGCTGAGAGAGGATGGGTTGCTGTCTATAAAACATCACAGGGGTAACCACTAGAGAAGAGCTATTGAAGCTAAAGGACAACATTGGCATGAGAACAAGTGGGAATAAACTAGTCATGAATAAATGCAGGCTGTAAAGCATAGAAAGATTTGTAGCTGTGGGAGGAGAGATCACTCCCTGGGTATTACTTTCCACAGGGAGCACTGGAGCAAAACGAGAGCTGGGTTCAGCTAGAGCATCGAGAGCACAGCCTGACATCAATGACCCTGAGGTCCTACCCAGTGCTTGCTGTGCAGGCTCAGTCACACTCTCTCTCACCAGCACACTATTTCTATAGTATGAAGTTGAAAGTGCAAAAAGCACTTTGTTCTTTGGCTTTGGCTCCCATCTGCAGCAACAGGATAAGAAAACTGAATCCTTCCTGTGGTGCCTTGGAGAGGTGTATCTCATGCAATGAACGACCTTACAACCTCCCATTGCCTCCATGGTCCTCTTCCTTGACTTTCTAACAAGTACTGCAACAAAACCACCCTGACCTTTTCCTTTTTGACCACTGCAAGAGATGAGAGGAAGCAGAGAGCTCCCTTCTTGGCACAGGAAGTGCAGGCACAGAAACCAGGGATCTATTTTGATTGTGGTGCCATGCAGAAACCACTCTCACATTTCCTTAGCACACATTTACATTCCCAGAGTCTCTCACCTCCACTGTTGGGCTGTCTCTAGAGACACAGAACACCTGACACGTCTGATAGCAATCACGTATCTGCAATACGGATACAAAAAACCATAGGGAAATGAATATTTAGAGGCCAGCCAGTGCTGCTGCATGAGCTGTTATCCTCCCCAGAGCTGGCGCGCCTGGTGCTTTCCTTCCCTGTGCTGGTGTAAGGCAGATGAAGGGGATGTTAGCTGAGCAGTGGGAGGGAAGAAGCAGATATAAAGGTCTCTACCATTTGCATAAAGATGAAATATCTTTTTTGAAATAGGTAGAGGAAACCAAGATGTTTCAAAGTTCCCGTGTTCCTCACATTATCAAACATGGAGCTCTGTCCCATGGGACTGAGCAAACTCTGCTTACACTGAAGTAAATGACTTTAAAAAAAACTTGAGGTCTTGGTAAACAGAGAAGGACATGTGACATTTAGGAAAGCATGGGTGTCATTTATTAAAGTGTGGGTGTCATTTTATTACAGTGTAGTGTGAGGGCAACCAAATGCCCAGTGGGAATGAAGGGGAAAGGACGGAGTGAGGATGAGAAGATCCTCCCCGCTTCAGACTTTGGAAATTGTTCATTTAGGAGGGTCACCTAATTTTTTAGAATTTCAAATCAGTCTCTTCTGTTTTATAACTAAGAAACTTTGGAGACAATACAAAGAGAAAATCTGTCAAACAGACAGCTACAGACTTTCTCCTCCTAAAAAGTCACACACAACCTTCCCAAAGTATTAGTGGCTGGTTTGGGGGTTCTCTGGTCGAAACACCGAAGCCGAAACAAGAATGTTCAGTTTCATGCTGTTTCAAGCAGCATTAAGTTTCCTTTTGACCAGGGAAACTGATAACAAATGGTTTTATTTCTTTACTTATGGAGTTTTAGCACTCTTTTCTTTGTGAGGAGAAGAGGAGCAAACGGAAATATGAAAATAAGTGGCGACTGGCATCACATGCTGGGGTTCTTTTTTTGTTTTCCAACTGGTAGGTGGGAGGTAAGTGGCAAACTGGCAAAAAAGTGTGAGCATACACAGAAAATCTCCACATTTACCTTGTATTTCAGATTCTCTATGGCAAAATCATAGTAAACATTTATTGAAACTAGTATTTCCTTGGGGGGCGGGGGGGGGGAATCTTTGATGTCAAAGCCTATTGTGAATAAGATTTCCCACAAAGCTTTCAACTAGCCTTAGACAGAAATCTGTAACGATCAGCAATGGTCTGGGGTGCAGCAATGGAAAAAAGCTCAATGCTGAGAGGCAGCAGTGCATTGGCATCACCTGCAATACAGTGAACAACACTCCAGTATGAAATCAAAAAGCCAAATCAAATTATTAAAACATGGAGAAAAACTAAGGACAGTCATGAGTAATTTAAAACTAGAGAAGCAAAACAGTGGTTAATGCCACAGGTGATACTTTCAAAGCACATGGTATGTCGGGTCAAGCTCTCGCACAAGCAACAGAGATCTAAGCAGTTCCTGCATCAGGCCTGGCTTAATCTAGGTACAGCTTTGGCTTTAGCAAAAGTTCAGAAACTGTAAAGAAGACTAAAGGGGATATAAAAACCAATCAATCATAAGAATGTTAAAAGAAGAATGGTAGTTTAAAAAGCCAACTCAAAAAGCAAACCACAGTGTGACATAAACAATTCATGAACATACGAAAGTAAAAGCTAGCCAAGCTAAGGAGATTGTGTACCAGAGATAACAACTGCATTGCAATCAGAGTCATTGGGGTGGGTGCAGAAAATGGCAAGGGACAAACTCAAGCAACAGCAGTGGAACACTGTGAAACACAAGCATTGCAAAATGAGTTGTGTGTAGAATCAAACAATCATTTAGGTTGGAAAAAATCCTTTAAGATCATTGAGTCCAACTGTCAACCCAACACTACCAAGTCCACCACTAAGCCATTACCCTCAACATCACATCTCTACGTCTTTGAGTACCTGCAAGGATGGAAGCCTGTTCCAATGCTTGACAACCCTCTCAGCTAAAAAAATAGTCCTAATATCCAATATAAATTTATTCTCACTTAATTCCCCCAAAATTGCCTGTAATGAGAGGAGCTCTTCTGGAACTGAAATCATATTTCATTGCTTCTCTTCTATGGAATTTATATAATTTATATTGGCAAATGGAATTAGGAAGATTTTATCTTCTCATTTTTAAATATTCCCTAGATGATAGCTTGGATTGATTGGAGCTCTTTGATCTCCACTTCGGTCATTGCTCCTAAAGAAGGTGAAAGCTTGAATGCAAAACCAAGAAAAACAGAAGAAGAGTAGAAGTCTCAAGACTTTGCAATAAATATTAAATACCATGTTCCAAATCTTCCTGTCCCAAAACATGACACTGCCTCTTTATGGAATGTCTCAAACACAAACATCCTTCATAATTGTGTTGTCTCTTTAAAAAGACAAAAAAAGAGTGGCATTTGCTAACGAGGCCATAAATATTGATGTCTTTCTGAGGTCCCCCAGAGCCCTATCATTTCTGCAACTGACTGATTAATAATAGATTAAACACTTTAGTTTTGCTTACTCTAGGCTTCACAACTTTAAGTGCATCTGCTGTGTTGGAAACAGAAGGGCCTAGGACTGATAGATCTGGCAGTAGAGAAATATGGCAGCAGTCTACAAATACCTTCAAGGGCCAAAACTCAACCAAAACCTGCAGAAGAGCATCAGAGGCTTAGAGTAATTCAATGAGGAGTTTTGGAATGTGTTTACTACAGATAAGATCCAGTGTCTTTAGAACCTCTGCAGTGTTTACTATGATATGAGTACATGACATTATCTGGTAGATGTGTAATAAACTTTGCATTGAGAACATGCCTTTTGTTCAGTGAGCTCAAAGGAGCTTCATGCTGTTTTTCAGAGGGACAGACTGGCTTCAGATGTACTCAGCAGCAGCAATTGCTCTGTACCTCCCCAAAACAAACTTCAAGGGACTTTCTGGATGTCACACAATGAGTCTGTATCAAAGCTGATGAAAGAACCAGGTGTTCCTGGCTTCTAAGCTCATGTTCAAATTCACCAGAGACTGCTGGCATGGAGGATTTGTTCTAGCTCTGCAAGCCGTGAAACACCAGGGAAAATACCCGGTGTTACTCTCCTTGTTGGTATAATTAATAACGTCATTTATGGTGCTTTATTAAAAGGACACAGAAGGCTATTGGAAAAGTCACATCTGTTCTCTTCAGCTCTGAATTCAGTGCGAGTTTGTTGCTCACAAATACTTGTCACCCAGGCAGCATCACACAAGCCTGTGTTTAATAACTTTAAATGGGCAGAATGAGCCAGTGTACAGAGAGATGTAACTGCTTCTGTCCTGCAGCCTTGCTCAACTCACAGGATTTCAATAGTGGAAACAATTCCCAGTCTCCCGCTAGGTACTCTACTCTAAGACACATTTCATTGCGTGTGTCTATCCGTTTTCGGTCTGAAGCTGGAGGTTGATGAGATGAACACACAGAGCAGCAGAGGCAGTTTTGCTAGTATGCTGCTGCTGGACCAAAGCACAGGGAAGGAGACCAAAGTGTATGTGCCTGTGGGGTGCCACTCACAGTTTTCTGACTGCTGAAGTCTCTCCTGAGGGACAGCCTCATGTCTAGACTTTTTCTCTTCAAGACTTTGCAAATAATTCTAAAACAGTCAAAGTTAAGGCAGAGCTCCACAGACAATCACTGCTATTCATCCCTGCTCACACACAGCCACACCGCTAACCTGCCCAACAATGCAGCAAAGAACACGCTAAGGTTACACACGAGTGAGAGGTCATCAACTGGGTGTGCAAAACCTG
This sequence comes from Upupa epops, assembly GCA_013397515.1. Classification (NCBI taxonomy): domain Eukaryota; kingdom Metazoa; phylum Chordata; class Aves; order Bucerotiformes; family Upupidae; genus Upupa; species Upupa epops. The sequence continues at coordinate 1,338,595 of VZRI01004830.1, forward strand.
CCTGCTCTTTCTTTGCAGTATCTGTGGCTGCTGTGTGGGGCAGCACAAGACAGGTCCAGGCACCCTCAGACATTTGGGGGAATCTAGTATTCCCCTCTCCCCTCCTCAAGTCTATGCCTAATGGCTTCTTCCCTGCATAAACCTGCAATCCCATTGAGGGGTCTAATGCAGGTGGCAGCATCATCATCATCATCACCCCTGTGGTCTCTAAGTAAAAGCTGAGTAGCTGCTCAGGTACTTTGTTGATCGAACTGAACAAATCTGAAACAGACACTGAAGACTGGTGGGTAGCAGATCCAAAAACGATCATTACTGTGTGTTTCTTTTGCAGATGCTGAGACCTGGCCAGTCCCTCCCACTCCTGATTTACATGTGCCTTCCCCTGAAACGTGTAAATAGCTTCTGCAAGTTTCCCTTTTGTAAAACACAGATTGTTTCAGATTTCTTTTCTTCCTTACAAGCAGGGGCTTCTGTGCTACCAGATATGCACAAAGCTTTCCTTGATGTCAGCTGCCTGGTGCCCAAAAGACATCTCTAATTAAGTACAGGCAGGCAGGGTTCCCATGCCTCAGAGCAGAGAGGCAAGGGGAGAAGGAGGCAGAGCAGAGCTGGAGCTGTCTTTGCCATGGAGTAGTTAAGTGGTTCCCTGCCTGTTTCTCAGGCAGAGGCCCTGGTGCTATGCCATGGAGCTAGCTGCACTGCAGCAAACTCATGGAAATCAATGTCTCTGGGTTTGTGCTCGTCTGATCAGGGCACCTGCAAGGAGTCAAGATGGTCCTGCAGGACTCTTCATTCCAGGAGGGCTGGGAACAGCAGTAATTCCTACAGAAACACACATTAAAGAGAGGGATCACTTTTTCTATGCACACTGAAATTTATTCAGTTATAGGCTTGACTAGCAGGAAAGCCTGTCTGCACTCCTATGAGTGCAGCATGATTTTGTATGCAACATCAAAAGCCGTGCTCTAGAGAGATGCAGTACCAAGTGTAGAGGGAACTATCTTCATGAGGAAACATGATGTAAAAGGATTTCACTTTGATCCTTTTCCCAAACAGTTAGTGATAATTACTGGCTGGTCATTGCAGCAGAGACATCCTCAGAGTTGCAACCCCAGTTCATTACAAGCAGTTGCGGAGATGCATATGCTCAGCTCTAGTCATGTGAAATGAAGTACTGCTTCAAATGGTGGGACATCAGGAGAAGAACTATTCCAATGGCTGCTGCCTCAGAAATAATCTCCCTAGAAAAGAGCTTTCTTACCTTGCCTGGGCAGGTGTCATCTGTAGCTAAAATGCAATAGCTGTTTTAGCCACACACCCTACTGTGCTGGTGAATGTTGTGTCAGCAGCTAGTTGGGAAGGAATGAAGCTCAGAAAGGCTCTGCAGTGACTGCTGAACATGTTCCTGGCCACTGCTATCTGCAGCACAAGGTTTCAAAGCAGTCTTTGCCCAGATGTTAGTAGCAATCTGCTTTCAAAACTTAGGAGGACAGAAGTCTTGTAGGAAGCCTACACCACTGTTCGCATTCATTTATTCACTAGTTTGCATACCACTGCTTCTCTACAGCAGCTCTGAGCTTTCCTACGGGGTGAACTACAGGCCTGATTTCTTTTTATATCATTCCTCATCTAGTTTTTGGTTTGGGGTTTTTTTATATCTCAGAAATTTAGCCAAAGAAAACATGGTGTTGGATTTTTAGTCCCTTACCCTTGGGCCTCATTATGAGTCTCCAACCCTATTTATTTACATTTCAAGGGAGCGGTTGGCAGAGAAGAGAAAACATGAGGGCTTCCCTGCAAACTGTGATCAGGCACAATTTGCTCTGTATACAAACTCCTAATTCTCACTCTGCAAAGTGAGGGGAAGTGACATGGGAGTAAATACAGGGACAGTGGGCAGCAGCAACCTTGCCCTTTCTCTGGGCATCGTCTGCCCTGTACTTCTATTATTTCTCTTTAAAAACAAACTCTGCAAGAACAGACCTGCCAATCAATGTTCTCTTTCTTTCTTGGAGCATTTCTTTCCATTTCTCATGTCTTGCTTTTTCTGATCTTCAGCAGGGAGGACAGAAGGGGGACTGAGTTCACGCTGTGCCCCTCTCCCACTTTGAGCATGCGCTTACCCAAACTCCTGCTGCTGCTGCTGTTCCTTCACTACCCTCCATGAACTTTTCTTCTACAACACACTAAATCCTTTTTCCAAAAAACACTCAAAACACCAACCTTGCTTGCAAGCAGCCAGTGGCAGAAAGAAAGAATTCCTTTCATGTTTTCTCACTAGTTGAAGTATAGGGCTAGTGAGCAAAACAGTGACTAGCCCCCCTTAAACCTCAGAGAAAGGCTGAGTGATCCTCAGGACTGGCTAAGTCTGTGGACTTAGGGAATAGGTATGGCAGAAAACTATCACTTTCCCTCTGGAAAAGTTTTGGGTTAGCACATGATCATGCTTTAAGGTTCACATGCAGGGAGTTTTTTGTCTCTTTCCACACCCTTAAACACTGGGGAGCATTACTGCTGCTCAGAGGACTCACGGGCTGAGCACCGGAAATCCTGCAGTAAATAACCAAGGAAGGTGACCACTGCTCCATATGACCTATTTACCACCTCACAACAGTCTTTCTCTCTCTGCTATCTTCATTACCCCCTTTTCTAGATTCTTAGCAAACTCAAACATTAAAGTGTTATTTATCTGAGAAACTTCCCAAGCCAGAACTTCTTCCCTACGAGACAGACCTGCTCTGGAGTACTTTGCACAGTGGCTACTCCTAGAGCAGGATTGCATCTCCTCCTTGCTATGCCCAGGTAAGTGCATGGTGCTGCTTGATGCCAGTGGGCATAGCTGCTCTCTCACATCCAGAGCCACCTGGTCACAGAGTGGTTGCTCTAAACTGTCCTCCCTGACAGAGGTCTCTGTGGAACAAAACAGTGCTCTCGGCCAAGCTCCAAGCTGACACCAACTACCAGGTTCCCCAGGACTTTCTTTTTTCATCCTGAAATTTTTGGTAGGATGAAACCTCACTGATTCACATGAACAACCGAGGTGGATCTTCCGTTAAGTCTAATTCTACTCTGAAGTTTGGCCCCACAGTAACCTTACTGAGGCCAGCAGGCTTATTCAGGAAAAAGGTGATAGTAAGGTCAGAAACAAGGTCACAGACTGGGTCACGCGGACCGTGCTGGGCCCTGTCAGTCTTTTGCATGACAGCTGAGAGGGTAGGAGGCACTGCCAGTCTGTTGTGCGAACTGTGAAGCAATCTGGTATGTGCAAAAAGGACAACCACGCACCTGCCGCAGGCTCAGCCCCCAATGTGTGTCTGACTTGGCCAGGAGCTGCCATACTTAAGCAAAGCACAGATGAAGCAGAGATAGATCTGCACAGGGCATCCTCCACCTCATACCCATCAAATCCCACAGCAGTTCTGCCCAGGTTTGGCTCATCGCACTTTGCCAAAACACACCATCTACAGCCTGCTCCTGTGGTTGTGCACAGAGCTTTTAAAGAAGGACTGCACCAAAGACAATGTTGCTGGTGGCACAGAGATTCTCTGAATTAGCCCTTGCTCAGCAGGACCACCTGGTGCCATGGGGGCCTCCATGACAGGAGCTTGGTACAGGTGAGTCACACGCTTCCAATGCCCCAGACCTCCACACCAGCACTTCCGTGTAGATCCCTTACACCCAAACTTTGTGTAAACAGCCCCTAAACTTCAGCATGCTGCAGTTATCTTTGCTTTCTTACGTTGCAGGTGACGGTGCATTTATTCACCCCTTTGCAATCACTAAATACAAGGAATTCCTCCCTGTGGCTTTACAAAGCACAGATGTGCAGGACCACCTTGGTCAAGCTGCAGATTAACCTGGGAGAAAGCTTTATACCAGTTAGGAGGAAACTAGAAATAAGACCATTGTGGCACAGTTGGAGTGCCCCACTTCAGCTCAGGATTAATTTCCCGAAAAATGCAGGAGTTGAACCAATAGAGGTCCATGTTCTAGCTTAATGTGGAGCAAACAAAGGCAACACCATGTCTTGCTGCTGGCCTGCCCCAGGAATAATCCCTTCTCAAACCTGAGGAGGAGGACGCCTCGCTCTCAGTTTCAACTCAATTAGGAAAGATCCTCCAGCAACTAGTATCTCCTGTGGTTTCAGCTTCTGTCAGTTTTATAAGGTGACACAGTTCAATCTCAGGCTCTTCGCCATTATCCATCATTGAGGAAAGATTTCAAATACTTTCTGGACATTCAGCGCTGTAACTGCTAATCCACTTGGGATTTGGGGCTATTTTCCCTTCATTTTTAAACAAAATATTCCTCTCACTTTCAAAACACCTCTAGGCTGTTTTGTTGGGTAATGTGCTTTTTTTAATTAAAAGTGCATACATTTTTCAGCAAGAAATTTCAATAATTGAGCTGCGAGGAACTCCTCAGATGTGAGATCTTGATTTTGCAAGTGCCCTAAGGAAACAATTTGGGAAATCCGCACTGCAAACAACTGGGAAAATAAGTGGACAAGTTGCATCTACAGGATGAAATATTAATTAAACAGAGAATGGCTTGGCAGCAAGAAACAGAGATACAGACTGAACTCAATGGGAGACTGCAGCCACTGTCTGGGTGATGGGTACAGTGCAGCTCCCTTCAGTATGGAGGTCCCCAGACTGTGGTGGTTGGGATATCACTGGCTGCTGTTCCATGTGCATGATTGAGCACCATTCAGCTTCCCTCTAAGTGGGTTCTGTGCCTAAAGTGGTGTCACAGCAACTGCAGGAGATGTTGTGAAAGCCATAAAATCATTTACACAGAAACAGAATGTCTCTGGTGATTTAGCTGCTCTATCACTGCAACAAGAGCTGGCCAAAATCCACAGCTGGAAGAACCAAGACAAAGAGCTTTGCCACCTGCAATGGCACTCAGGGATTCTTCTCACAGAGAATGAACACGTGGGGTTTCATCACCGAACCAGGGGTGCAGGCAACCCTGCTGACTCTTACAGTCTCGGCACAGGGGGAGTGAGGGCCATAAAGTCTCAGCCTCTGGAGTCCTTTCATTATGAGTCACTCTATCTTTGTTTCTTTGTCAGGAAGACACAGACCTTCAACTTCAGAGGAAAAAAAATAAATCTAAACAGAAGAGTTTTCAGTGCTACAAGGTGGAAGATTAATAAAAAGAAGCCTCAAATTCAACACATCATTAAAGATGCATGGCTGGTAAAACAAGCCTCTGCTTTCGGGAACCTGATAGTTATTAACGGAATGTGTTCAGGCAGCAGGACCAGGCAGAGAACAGTTCCATAAAGCTCCTCAACCATATCCATCCCTACAAACTCATCCCATTGTGTGAGCCCTGGATCAGCAGTAAGCTGCTCCTGGATCTCAGCCCTGCCCGGGCTGCAAGGTCAATCTGTTTGGCTGTTGGGAGTTACGCATGGACACATCTGGATGCACGGTGAGGTGTAAAGGTTGTGATCCCTGTGTTGCCCACACCTGCTGGGTGAATTCTCTCCAATTCTATTTTTTTTCTTAGGGAGGATGTAAGGGCCAACAGATTTCAGGTTGTGACAGCACCTGGCCTAGAGAAATGAAACTCAGCAGGTAAATAAAACCCCTTCATAAATTTGAAAAGCTGGCATGTGTTGTGCACTAAAGCACACTGTCTCCACTGCCTCTGGAAAGAGGGTAATCATGCAGGCTGACAGAGAGTCAGTTTAGCCACATCCGGGAAACACAGAGGTTTATCAAGGCAATTTGGAGTTATTAAATGCTGTAAATATCATTAAAAATAAGTGAGTCTGGGGGGCAGTAAGGAAAAACTCAAGAGTCTCTGAAGGACTCCAAGAGCTTTTAGAGGTTATACAGCTGCACAGCACTTCCAGGGGCCGTTACTTGCTGTCTTGAAAAGAAAACATGGTTATTTATGTAATCACTGAGCTGTAATACGGCCCCATGTGCTGGTCTTGGCTGGGGTAGAGTTAATTTTCTTCACAGTAGCTGCTATGGGGATGTGTTTGGGATTTGTGCTGGAAACAGTGCTGATAATGCAGGGATTTTTGTTACTGCTGAGTGGCTCTTACACAGAGTCAAGACCTTTGCTGCTCCTAACCCCGCAGTGAGTGGGCTGGGGGTGCAAAAGAAGCTGGGACACACACCACTGGAACCAGGAATGAAAGAGATCACTCTTAAAGGATGGGATGACAAACAGATGCCTTTGTGAGAAAGAAAAATTCCCTGTTTCTATAATCTTTTTCCATTCTTTTCAATTCTTTCATCCTACTCTAACACAAAATTTCTAACTACCACTCTGAGAACTACAGGGAGCTCCATCCAAGTCATCCCCCCTTTTGCAAGATGATCAACAAAAACCACAATGTGGTTTTTGGAAAAAACCAGGAAAACCTGGTTCCGGTTCACTGAAATGTCAATGAGAACAAAACTATTCCATAACCCTTGCATGATTTTATAATGCAGACAGCAGCAGGTCAGGCATGCCAGATAAAGGATTCTGTGATGAGCAAGGGAGCTCTGCCGGCAGCAGAGGAATGACTTTGCGGGTTCCAATCGCAAAATAAACGTTACTGGAGTTGGGAAAACAATCCTCAGGGACCAGGGCTGTGAGCAACAGGAGGGCACAATACAGGTCACTCCCAGCTATGTTGAGTGGGATGGTATAGCTGATGACAGGAGAATGACAGACACGCTAGAAGCTAATTCAGCTTGTCCCCAGTACCATGTCCTGACTGTGGCATTTTACAGTGTCTTGGCTTAGCAGAGCTACATCCACACCATGAAACCTCCTTGAGTTACCATTGCTGGGGCAGTTTTCTCCTACACCCTTTCCATCTGCTCCTTCCCTCATGGATAAGGCAAAGGGATGGATATGCACACATAAAATCCTTTACTGAGGCTCTTCAATACTTTCTTGGTACCAGTCAGTAGAGACAGCCACCCTGGATCAACTTGGTGCTGAGACTAAATTTCATAGCTAATCCCAGCATCTGTGGGGACACGACTGTCACACAGTGAGACTGAGCTTTTGCATGGGCTCTCTTTAGCATGAGGTACAACCACAAAGCTGTTATTACTCTGCCAGCGGTGCTCCGCGCAGGTCAGTGTTGGGGGGAGAAGCGGAGGGAGCGAAGCAGCATAATTGTCCTCTGCATGTCTTTTCCTAAATCGCACAACAGATATTGCTCCAGTTTAATTACCCTCGGCAGCTTTATTAGAAAGCTGCATAGTGAGGTCAGATGTTCCCATTCAATCTTGAGGGATCCACAAACAAAATGGGTTTTCTGCTTCTGCATATGGAAGACAGAGAGATTGTTCCTGGAAGTGCTGCTGCTGGGGCTGGGGAGGGGGACTTCGAGGAAACAGTGTCACAGCAAAAGGCAGTAGCTGCTGGGTTTGCAGAGAGCTCCCCCAGGATACCTGCTGGGAGGTCAGGAGCTGTCTGCTTGGCAGTTGCAGCAGATCAAAAATAACTCTTTAGTTTCAGACGCAGCCCCTGCTGACAGAGTGCCCGCAGGCATCCTCGCATCTGCTGTTCTACTGCAGAGGTGGCTCCATCGCATCCTCTGCTCTGGCAGAGGCACCCCAGTCCTGGTGCCACCAGCAACACATGCAGGTGATGCTTTTTCCTCCGTGTCACCTGCCCTCCAATTCCCTCCGCTTTTCATGATCATTCTCTGCTCTGACTCGCACACCCACACCACCTTTTCCTGAAGAAACAGCCCAAACTGGAAAAGGAACACAAAACGGAAGGTGGATTTTGCTGTATGACACAGTCCTTGGAACAAGTAAAACTAAGGTGGGTTGGGTTCTTCGCTGAATTTTCATATATGCATTTTCACATGTATTTCATAGTCATTGGACTAAAAAAAGATGATTTGCAATCCCAGAAAGCCACGCAGAGCCCAGACGATGAAGGTATCCAGATCCAGGAAGCTACCTAAATTTCTACTGCAATCCCTTTTGTCTGCAGTGGCTGAGACTAGAAGCTCTGTGCAGATCGTGCCATCCATGGGGAGACACTGGATATCTGCATACATTCTGGAGACTTCTCTCTCTTGTCTTGCACAGGGCTCTCCTTAGCAACAGGGCTCCTACTGCAGGATCTGCTGCTGCTTTTCACCCTCCCTGCCACCAGTGGCACATGGAATCTGCAGTTCTGCCTGTTCAGACCAATTAAGGACTTCTAAACCCCTGAAATTACCATCCTTTCAGCTATGCAGCCCTACATGACACTTTGCAAATGAGGGAAAATGGGAAAGGAAGGATTTCATTGAAATCTCTTCAAATTCCACCTAGCAGCTGCTGCAGCACTGGCAGCTCGTAGCACCGTGCAGGCTTCAGAGCTGCCCATTACACCAGAGGAACAGTTTTTCAGGTGCCTGAGCTCTGACTTGAACTCGGGGTGTTCAAAACCATGAACTTGAGGCTTCTGACCTTAATCTGCTTCCTTTAAACTAGACAGTTTGAACCACACAGAAGTGAGTCTCCATAAGCTCCTGCTCCTGAAGCACAAGGACTGAACTTCAGAGGGACCCAGAGAGGGTGGGATACACAGATCCTGCTGCTGACAGACTGAAGTGCAGCGCTGGGCGTCATCGCCTGTCGGTGTGAGCATGTGTGTGGGGGACTGTGCGTTCTGGGAAGCAAGGCAGAGGGACAGCACATCCTCACAAACCGCTTGCAGAACATGGGGCCATATGTTTCTGGAAATGTCAGAATAAAAATCATTATAGAAATGGAAAATTACTTCTGCATTCCCTTCTCACTCCTATAATACTGCTTTCTCTCTATCTGAACATCTGAGTTTGTCTTGTTATTAAAGCAAGGAGAGCATTGCGAAAGGACTGGAAGGATAAGGCTTGGGATACTGCCACAGGGAAAAGATGGTCTTGTACCTAATACCATAGAATAATACCCCACAGCTTGGTATGGAAATGGCTTGAGCACGGCTGTGATTCAAATTTTTCCAAGTGATTCAAATTTTTCATTTGTAAGATACTCCCCAAACACTTATTTTTCTATGTAGTATCTTCTTACTCTCATTACACGGAGGATGAAGTTGGTCCAGGTTATCTGGATTACTGGCCTATGGCATAAAACTTGAAGCAATAAAGTACTGTGATAGAAGATATTTGGAACCAAATCGGTCCCTTTAGCCATCGGTGAAGGAAAGAGGGAAAAAGGGTGGATGTGCTTTTATTTTAACATGCAAGTACAATCAGCTCCATAGCCGATGGGACAAAAAGCAAATGCAGAGAGGAGAGCAGCGCCTTGTTCGCTAGACACACCAGGAGGCTGTTGGTTCTCCATGTTCTTGTCATGACAGAATACTTCCTCCCCGAGGACTTCAAAGAGACACACCTTTAGCTTTGCAAAGGAACAAGAAACATAAAAGTGCAAGAGAATTGGGGGAGGGAGCTGAGGGGGAAAAGTGTGACAGGCTGTAATCATGAGACAAGAGTTTACAGTGGAAATAGTGACAATGAATAATGCAACAGTTCTCCCCCCCAGGGAGGAAAGAGGCCTTGGAAAAATGATTTCTCCAGATCTAATGGCTGAAACAGTCCATTACAGGTGCCACAAGAGGCATCTGTCTCCATTTACATACCGATTTGATCAGATCCCGGAGCTACACAATGTGCACTAATCAAAATTAGGACCACAAGGAACTTATAGCACACAGCAAACCACACAAGGTATAAGGACATGGAGTTTCTACCCCATGAAAGGGCTGAAGAGCAGTTAAAATCCCTGCTCATGTCCCATGTAAAAAGGCATCAGAAAGGTTAAATTAACATTCGGGGTCACAGATGTCTGGAGGCATTGACACTATGGACTGCGCAGCTTGAAATAAGAGATGACTGCCAGGATTTAATAGAGACCCTTAAAATCAAGTATGGTTTGGAAAAGTAACTAAGGTTAATAATAATAATAACAATCCTTGTTCCTTATTTCTTATAAGCAAACAATTACGGGAAACACAGAGGAATGAACAGGCAGGGGGTTTAAAACCAGACACATGTTTTTCCAAGCTGGTAGAGCCGTGAGTCCTGGAACTCTGTACCAGCACAAAAGAACTTTGAGATTACAAATATTCAGGGCCTTGCTCTGCCACCAGCTATTAAACAAGATACTCTGGATGCAAACTCTGACAGAGGAAACTTTATCGATGGCATCAAGATACCATGGGGTGGTATCTTTTACACTCGTCCCTGAAGTGTCTGTGATGCCCAATTAGCAGAGGCAGCACCCTGGGTAGCTTGATCTTTGGTTGCGCCCAGTGTAATGGCTTTTGTGTTCCTGTGTTGTGTTCAAAAAGAGGTGCCTCCTCTATAGTTAATGGCTAGTAAAACCAGCAAAAAAAGGGACTTTTATCTCCCGGCATTTGTATTACACAGCACGGGATTTTCAGATATTTCTTTACAGAGACACTCTGCATGCTCGATCCTGAGGGGGGGGTAAAGGGTTAACTCATTACCAGCGACTTTCAGCCAATTTTTTATGCACACAAATGCAGCATTAAAAATAAGGTGCAAATCTTAGAGCCATCTGGAGCCTCCTTTTAACTCTGATCTCCTACAACAGCATGTAGATGGGCTTTTCATTATTTCTGGGAGAAAATAATTAGCTTTTAAAAGATATTAGAGCAGCATGCTGAAAGCTGAAACCCTCACGAACAAAGATGTGAAATATCTTCTTCTCTGATGGTTGCAGCATTTCACTCACATCTCCACAGACAGTCTTGACCCAGGCAAAGCGGTGAGACTGCTTTGGCTTATTTCTTTAAAAAAGCCTCCCAACTTTTGTGAAAAGGTTCAGTTTCCTCCTTTTCTATTTAGTTTAAATGATTACGCTCTTGAGAGGCTGCTCTGTGTAATTGTCAGGCATCGCTTTTTCTAATGGATATTGCATGGCCGTCATGCACAAATTCACTTTTAATGCCCTCCTTCACCCACGTTAGGAAGGACAAGCAGATGCAGTGATAACAGGAAATAGTTTATCACTGGAAGCAGACTATTCACACTAAATGCAGACATTTTCTTTATCTTCTATATAGATGAGAGTTTGGTTATTATTATTTTAGATAATTTAGTATTCATTATTTTAATTTTAAAATATAACTAAATAGACATATCTTGAATATAATAGCCTAGTTGTTAGTCTCCAGTAATGGCAAGAGGAGCTGGGTTTATTTATGTTGGGTTTGCTGCTGTGGGATGTATTTTTTTCCCCAGTGGGTTTTCCATGTTTGTCCTCAGAAAAACCACACTATTCCTGATGATTGCCTGTGGTCAGGTTTGGGATCCCTTGGCAGGGGCCCAGTTTTATTCTTGGTTAATTGGAGTGATGCCATTAAAAGCCATGTGTCCGGCTGTTAGCTGTATAACTAGGGATATCCACGTTCGATACATGCTTTCAAAGGACTCTTCCGACTAATTCTGGATGAGAACAAGGCTGTCTTGGAGGGATTCTCTGTGCTGTGAGGTTCTCTGCCAGCACCAACATTGCTCTTCTGACTTGAGAATTGCTTTTTTTCTTCTGTAAATATTCTCAAAAGTGAATTTCAAAGTCGTGCATGGACAGACTCCAGATTTGAAACTCATACAGCCCTCCATGCCAGAACCAGAGCCTCGGGGAATGTAACAAATACAACTCATGAGAACAACCAGATGACAGCATACTAATACACGCTGAATGTTATCTACATGTAGAGAAAACCTGGACTGTCTACACACACATAGCTAGAGTGATTCTCTAAGAGAAAACCTCCCCATTGTTCCAGGCATTAAGTAGGTATCAACTCCATCTCCATCCCATCAAGAGTTAATTGGACTTGGGAACAACATGAAAGGAGAAGATGTGAAGCAAGATACAAGTCAAAAACAAAGAGGATTCCTGCCTTTCTCACAGCATTAATTTCTATAGGTGTCAAAAGTAAAGAGGATTCCCATCCTTCTCATAACATTAATTAGCAGCTCTCTTGCAGTCTCCCAAACACAGGAGCATCCCGCCATCTCTGAGAATGATTCTCTTTCCTCCTGCTGCCTCCTCCCAAGCCAAGTGGCTAGCAGACAGCGGCAGAGCTACTGCTGACACCAGCAGAAGAATGAAACACAAGTCCTTCTGGATGGGACTGGGTGAATTGGATACATTACAACACGCTCGTTATTACTCCCTGAACCCCTCAGTGGGAAACTGCCTATTCATGTCACCAGGACACCTTCCTCTGATTCTGTCTCTCTCAGATCCTGGCATCACAAGTCTTTCTGCCTAATGCTTCCCTTTGTCCTTTCTGTTCTTTTCTCTCTCTTCTCCTCTTCTTGTCTTTTTTCCTCTCCTTTAACAATTTTCAGTCAACCCCAGGGACACAGTCCCACACTTATTTGCTAAAATAACTAGTAGTTAAATGACTGACATTTAAAGCAATATCTTAGGCTTTAGCACTGCTCCGCTGGGAGAAGATAGAGTGATAAGTGTGTGGGGAGAGGGAGGAATAGGATGTGGATCATGCATTTGAGAGCTTTTAATTTTTTTTCTTTCAGGCTGGCTGCAGACTCCAGCAGACATCATTTCTGCCAGAGCTCTCCTGGAGAACACAGATCGGAATGGGAGACAGACAGAGGGCTTTCCATGGACTGACTAAAAAATCCCCCCAAAAGCATCAATTGAACTGAAGGCCTCTGCAGTGGAAGCCTCAACAAGGAGACCATTAACCTTTTCTGATTACCTGCCTCTGTCCTTCCCTTGGAGTTAGCAGTGTCAGAACTGTACCAGCGCATGCAAAAGGCTGCTCAGGACTGGAATGATGCTGCATTAGGAACTACATGTGCACGTTCCACTGGGTGTGTGCCACTGAGCCTGGACTGCTTGTGTGCTGCTGTAGTCATGACAGTGGAGATGTCTGCACAGGATCCCAGCCCAACCCAGAAACCGATTTCTGCAGAAATGGCCAAACTCCATGCTAGAAATAAGGCACAGGCAGGAAAAGATGATTTACACAAGGACCCAAAAGTACAGTGGCTCTGAGGGTGGTAGCAATGATTACTAATGCAATTGTAGATCAAATTAAAGATGCACTGGTCTATGTCTGTCCCAGGGCTGAAGTGGGATGAAAGCCAGGACTCTCAACCAACTAACATTATACAGACTCCTGCATTGATTATATTCTGCATGTAAGTCACCTGCTGGGACCTCAGAACACAGTAACACATCCCTAAAATGTATAAATGGATCCCTGTTGCCAGTAACTTTGAGCTTTCCTCTTCATACAGGTGGCCTCAAGGCAAACTCTCCCTACAGGACATGGCACAATGATGCCTTTGGAAGGTCTTAATGAAAAATAACCATCAGGGGTTTGTTCTGTTCCCATTTGGTTGGGAAAGACAGACATTTACACTCACGCCTAGAAAATCCCCTCCCTCATCTAGGTCAGATTTTTCCATTTTCCACCCAAAAGTTTTCTCCAATCAGCAAGAAATACAACCAGCCAGTTTCCACCTAGTTAGCAGCTGGACTGTTTGTTTGACTTGTTAGATCTCTCGGGAATTTATCAGGACGGAGCTGTCCTGCAGGAGAACTTCTCTAACACACTTGTTCACGTGACATATCTGAAAAACAAGGGGGATTTGTATCTTTGCCACCTGCCATGTACCCTGACCATCTAATTCCTCCCAGTTTTGTTTCTTGCTAACACACAAGCTCACAAGAAGGCAATACCTGGGGCCATGCCTCTTGTGGGAACAGCAGGCACCCAGAAGGAAGAAAAACTGCACACCAAAAGCCAATGAATAAACATCCTACCCAAATTCCAGACAACAGAGGTAACTTTGATTTCCTTTTCCAGACCAACTAAATGGATAGCCAAGAAGATCATAAAACGGTTCTTCTCCAGAAGTAGGTAGTAAAGGATTCTCATTTGGCTTGGTAGGCACCAATGGGCATGTGCAAAGAAGTGCTTTGCAACCCACTGCGTGCGCTTGCCGCTGGCAGTAAGCACAGAATCTGTGCAGTAGTGGGTACTGGGTGTATTATTTTGGAAGTAAAAAGAACGTGGGTGTTTATCACTATTACTGGGTGTTGACAAGCCAAAGAGGGTTCTGAAAGCCAGCTGCTTCTGCTCTGTTCCAAGCTGCTCTGCTGGGGTATTACATGGGCACAGCAATGTTCCCTGACAAAACCAGAGGCTCTGATTTCTAATAAACACCTGATGGGCTTAACAGTGCTAATGAATGGCATAATCTCCTTATTTGCTGCCTGGTTTGTACAGGTTTAGGATGCAGCCTACTCGCATCTCCTAGGGAGCTGGGCTGGAATCTGCAAAAATGGAAATGGTCTCCCAGAGCTTAACCTGACTACAGAAAACAAGTTGCTAGCAAAAGCCCCAAACACAGTGACACTATAAAATCATAAAAGTCACTGTCCAGAATTTTCTATGAATACCAACCTGAGTTTTAAATAAGAAAACTCTACAATCAGAAGACCTCACCTATTTTTTGTTCCTTCCCCTCTAAGTGAATCGAGTGTCCCAAGATTGTTTCCCCTCTGGGTACTTTTGGTACAAGGTGGACAGACGAAAAGTCACACACTTGTGCCACCTACAGGAACAAGGTGATTGGAAAGAAAGGAAAAGGGCCAGATAAATCCCATTTTTATCTCCAAATCCTTTTATAGTCAGCCCTTAGTTGATTTATATGAGAGAACAGAAAAAGCCTAGAGGCAAGACAGCTCATCTCTCTGTGACTGAAAACACACTCCCAACCCAACTGGCGCTTGGAGAACCTGGGTGCAGGTTGCTCTTGGATTATTCTGCATGAGACATTTTTCATAAACTTTCATTTGCAGGCTGTTACTCACCCCTTTAGCTCATGGCATGATGACATTCCTTGCAGAGGACAGGACCCAGAAGTAGGCTGCTCAACGTCCTGTACTGTGCAGTTTAATGGGGTGAATTGCCTTTCCTGCACTGGTGCTGTGTGGTGCTCAGCTGGAGTCTATACAGCTATGCCTTGCCTCTGCTGCGGAAATAGCCTGACACAGGCCCAATGACACACTGCAAACACACTGCTGTGAGCTCACGTTGGGCAAGTTAATACCATTTCTCTCCCACATGCAGATAGCTGCTTCTGGAAAAAAATAATATGGACAGGACACAAAAGAGGCCTATGGTACAGGGATCTCTGGGGAGAACAGGCACAAAGCCTTCAAAGGTAGCAAGAGAATAGGTGCCTTTGAATGCATCCTGGGAATTCGACTGTGAAAGGAGAGGGAGAGGTAGGTCATTTACCCTTTCCTACCGAAGCAGCTTGGAAATGTACTGCAAAACACTGCATCCTTAAATATCCTTAACCCAGAACTGAGTGTTGGCTGTGCTTTGCAAAATGAGACAGGAGGGGACAAAAGGTGTCCAGGGGCCACCAAGAAGTGAGTAGGGAAACCCAGAGTAGCAGCCTCTGAAGTGGCATGTACCAGTGGCAACCACTGGCCACTGAACAACTTAAAATACCTGTTTCATAGAGCAGAACAAAGCTGCAGCTCTTTCTCTTTTTTACAAGCTTAAATTTAAATACACTTGGTACTTGAGAAAGTGGAGGAATCAAAGTCACTGCAGCCTCTTAGACACCAGAATGCATCTTTTTGTCCATCACCACCTCACATTTCCTTCCAAGACATCCCACACGCACCTTTCTCCACCATCTTATCTCACATTCACAGCTGCAACCCCAGCTCTTTCCTCCTGAGCTGCTGTCCTGTGATTTCCTTTCATGTCCTGCCATAAAACAGTCCCTGATCTAGCCCCTGCCCCACAGACCTGCCCCCACTGCTCGCTCCTCAGCCCTCTTTTCCTTCCAGCAGAGAGAAGCTGCATTGGGACAGGGGAATATCTTGCTGCAGTGACAATCACCCTGTGGGTTTACTTCCACGTCATCCACAACTGAACTCACCTCCCCAGAAGTGGGAGACTGCAGTCTTCAGCCAAACTCGAGTACCTCAGCCTAATCAAGAGTTTGTTCTCCGTGACAGCCTCTAATCACCAGCTAGCCAGTTTACCAAGGGAGAATTTTTATCCTTTCTGCTAGAAGTCATTTTTATGACACCTACCATAAGAGATTTAAAAAAAATAGGCATTAAAATGGTTTATAGAGGGTATTTTTATAATCCACTAAGCTGTTTTCCATTTCCACTGATACGACATCTCTCAGCTCTAATTTATAAATGCCATCAGTTAACAGGCACAGAATCTTATCCTACAATTTCTTTCTCATGCACTTTTCCCATTTAAACTTTCTGTTAAATCTTCGCTCTGCTGCTAAATCCAGAGAGATTTGGTCATAGCTGGCGGGGGGGAAAGAAAAAGTTTAAGTAGCTAATTAGTGTCAGTGGATTTGGGGCATCCTATCATGAGAGAATATAGAGGAAGCATGTCCTCAATAAATATTTTGGGCATTTGAATAAGGCTAATGCCCCTGTAGACAACAACCTCCAATATCCTCAGAAAATAAAGAGTTTTATAGGCAGTAAGTGGCTGATTTCCCATATAGGTGTGATGAGGCCATCATAGCAGGCACATTGACTTTTCAGTGCATCTAACTGTCCCCACGGTTATTTTTATTATTGATAGTAGGGAAGAGTGCCTGCACGTGCCAGGCTTCAGCCTGGGAGAAGGCATTTCTTTACAGCCTTCCCCAAATTCACTTCATACTTGGATAAAATCACAGAGCTGCCTAACAATAATTGCAATTCCTGCTGTAATTAGAAATTTTCTGGTTTTCTCTGCCAAGCTCAGGTTGGAAAACTCCAGACCTCACCACAGTCACTGCTGCTAAATCACAGCAGGGAAAACAAAACTGAACAGGTATTTCTCCATATTTACAACGTCTTAAGTGCCTCTGTCTTGGGGAACTTGTAATGGGTTACATCCGTGGGTTATGGATGGTCCTGACTTGGAAGAAGCTCAAAGGAAGCAATTTTTGATTTCTGAAGAGATCTCCTTGAATCTGTATAGGTTAAAGGTCATTCCTGGTCCACTGCAATGCCTCAAACAGTCACAACCAGTTAAAGACCTTGGATAATAGGGGGAGTGAAGCAACCCCAAACTGCCTTCCTTACATGGAGTGGGGAGGAAGTTTGCAAGGGACATGGAGAACACAAACCTCTCACCTACTAGCTTTTGATGTAATGAAGATCTAACTCTTAGTGGAATGACAGGCTTGGCACAGACAAACAGAGGCTCCACAGCTTTTTCTTCCTAAAAAAGTTTGTCAACATGAGAGACTTCGCTCAACTGAGAGTTACTGATAATCTTTCTTCTGACCTTAAAGGTCAAGAAAGGAAAATTAAGGGTGTATTGGCTGAGCTGAATGGAAAGGCTTCACCCACTATGAGGCTGCCTGATGCTACACAAAGGTGAAATCAGGAGAAGTTGTCCTCTCCTGAGCAAGGCTTAGTATTTTAAATTCATCTCTATGAATTTAGTCTCACTGGGAGTTAAAACACTTCCCTGGGAGCAGCGGGGGAGAAGGAAAGCTGGTTCAGACCCTCCTCTTCCAAAATGGCTTAGTCATGTCAGCTTGCATCCCCAGCACTCTGCTCGTCCCATCTCTGGCAAGGCAGCATGGTGCGAAGGGTGTCAGCCAAGATGGCCAGCCATATGGGCTGAACACCAGCACCATGTCTGAGGAGGAAGATGAAGATTAGGATGAGCAGGTGAATCATGTTTTTGTCACTTGGGGAGCGGAGATGAATGAGCCTACGCTGCCGATGTGAAGGACATCTTCCTGCTGTCATAACACCATGAGAACAGGTGGTGAATAACACAGACCTTGGTCACCCAACATTGGTCCTTGGCACTTCCACTTTGCCAGGCAACTCCATGGCAAGATCTGCTTGGAGTAAAATGATTGTGAGGATCCTGTGTGATCAGAGTCTCTGTTCACCCACTCGAAGCACCTGCATAGCCCTTACCCACACCTGGTGCTTTCACGAGGAGCAATTTCCCTATCACTTCCCAGATGTCATACCCTGCTGCTCATGTTCCAGCATGGAGAGAGCTCTGGGTATCTACCACACAGACATTCCTGCTTGCCAAGGATCTGTATATCTTCATAAAGGGGGATCAGATTCAGCATGAAAAGCCAGCAAAGGAAGTATGAGCCTAAGCAAGAAAACAAGGTCACAGTGGGACCAGCTAGAAATGCAAAGCTGTGTCCTCTCCTATGGACAAGTGCCCAGTCATGCCTCTCCACTTATTTATCAGCCCTGGCAGACATAGAAAGTACATCCCTCCTTCTAAGCACCCAGCTCTTTCCACCTAAATGGATGCGGCTGAGTGAGAGGTGGCTCGGGATGTAACTTCCCCCTAAAGACACCCTTCACACAGAGTCTTGCACACAAGAAAGAAAAGCTACTGACACAGCCACCATCTGAAAGGTACAGGTAAGTCATCTGAGGTTTGAAGTCAAAGTCAGTGACCTTCAGGTCATGTCTGAAAAGTGATCAGCTTTTCATTCTTTGCATAAAACCTACATGGCCCAACACATCAGGTGCAGTTATTTCATGCTGGTGCCCTCACTAATAGCACAGCCCTGTGGGTTAGAGCTATGGAAGGCAGGATGAGAGGAGGCATTTCTCTGCGCACTTTAACTGCGGTCTGTGGATGGGGCCAAACTGCAACAAATGGTGATTTAAAGAACACATTCAAAGCTGCCTCTAATGCACTTGCTACAAGCCTTCAGCTCCCATTTATCATCTGCCCCAGAGTCTACAGCTTCCCTAAAATACAATTCTCTTTCTTGTTTCCTCAAGAAAACCTTTTCAAGACTTTTACTTTTTCACCAGTGCTGTCTTGGTGCGTTCCCTAGCACACTTTTCCCCTTTCACTTCTCAAGAACAGAAGGAACCATTAGGGCCTGCAGGAGATCCCTCCATCAAACCAGAAAACAGGGTGTGTGACCAAAGCATGATCCCAAGGAAGGATCTCTCTCTGGGAGAGATGAGGATAGGGAACAGCACAACCATGCTGGGAGCACCCAGCACTGTCCTTTCCCTTTGTCCACACAAAAGGAGGAAGAGCCAGAGTACCCAGAGATGGGGAGTATCCCCAGCTCACCAATGCATGGAGCATTGGACTGTGGGAGTAATCCCAGTTTAGCTTCCGTTACAGCCTGCTCTGCAGCAGACAACAGCATCACCACAGAAGAGCTGAAACACACATCTTCCATGAAAGAAAAACCACGAAGCTATAATCCTGAAGATTATATATAAACCAAAGAGCCTTTGGCTGCTCTTTGGATTACTTTTGTTATCCAAAATGGTTTGAATAAAATAAAAATCCATTAATCCCGTTTCTGCTCTGCCAAAAGAGACCCATGGGCACCATTACCACCACTTAGAGCATACTGTGTCACGTCTGGGTGCTACTGTTCCTGGTGGAATCAGCAAACACTGGAATTCTTTTGAAGAAGTGATTTTTGGTACTTACAGACCTGAGCTAACACTCAGGACCCCACATGCTAGGTAGGCAAATAGAATGGTGAAACACTGCCGGGAGAGCTTTGTAAACTCATGACAAAAGAGGGATGCAACAGTGACCAGCAGAAACCACCACGGCCATGACACGGTCATGACATCCTGAACATGGGGCTTCCACGGTTTCCAGGCTCAAATGGGAGCAGAACAGCTGGCAGCAAAATCCTGCTGCAGAGAAGGGAAAGCCAAGCAAAAATCAGGATGGAGCATAGTGTTGCTGGGCAAAGCCTGCAGGAAAGGTAAAGACAGCAGTGATGGAACCACAGCCTACATAATACCCCTGAGTGCCTGCACATCAAGGGAATCTTGTTTAGAAAGGTCTTGATTTGCATTCCAGGAAACCAGCAGTGCAGAATCGAGTGCGTGTAGCCCTGATTTCCCCTCACACTGACATGGTGTTTGAAAAAGGAACCCAAAATTATGACAAATGCTGGCTTTGCTGGGAATAATTTGAGAGTGCAAATTAAAGGAGGAAAGGCTAAACCACATCAACCAACTGAACACAGAAACTGAAACAACAGCCACAGAGGGTCACAGTGCCCCATTGCCCAGGGCACCCTGCATACACCAGCACATCTCATCACCTCCTCTGCTGATTCTGACAGCAAATTCCCTTAAAGTACATTGGGAGCCCAGGATTTTAAGCAGGCAAGGATATAACAGCATCCCAAACCAACAGTGTGATCTCAGAGCTGCTGCAAGGAGCATAATTCACACAGGCTTTCATCACCTCACTTCTCTCTATAGCAAAGAAGGGACAGATTGGAGTGTTCACATCAGACCACTCATCATCTTCACAGGAGACCCCATGGGACCCTCACTTGGACCCTCACCTGATACTTCAGGCAAAATGACAGAGAAGGGCCCTGTGGCAGAGCTGCTTTGCCTGCAGATCTCTGGGTACAGAGACTTGCCTGGGGCTACAGCACAGCCCCACAGACCCTTTCCCAATATGTAACCCCACACTTTAGGGGAGCAAATGGGCTGGCGTAGCAGTGGAAGCAGTTCTGAAGCAGTGTGAAATCCAGGCTGGGCAGCAGCAGGTAGACTGCAGGTGGGATGCTGTGTGTGGCAGAGTTGTTTAAAGCAACAAATATGGGTCCCATGCAAGGGGGCAAACAGCCTCTTAGCTAGCCCTCCATCAGCCTCTTGGGCACAGAGAGAGAGGCAAAGGGCCCTCACTTATTTTAGGGAATTTTTCGGAGCAAGGACACATTCAAACTTCTCAGAAGAGAGTTAATCTGCTACACATCCCTCTCCCTGCCCACCCTGGGCAGTGGTACCCATGGACTGCTCCAGCTGAAGCAGGGAAAAAGAAACCTCAGTGAGGAAGGAGATTTCTCCTCAAAGTGGGATTCATCACTGGCTTCCAGGTGCCAACCCTTAAAGCAAACTCCTTCAATCTCACACAGCATGTTTAAGAAAAGATAGATTGCACTGGCTCAGAGGAAACTGTCTGCTCCCTGATAATAGATGAGTTGTTAGCAGAGGTAGCAGACTTTCAGACCCATTTGTGATCCAAAGGGTTCACAGCTGCTTCCCTTTCCACAACACCAAAACCACAGAACACGCAGACAGCGAGCGATGGGACAGCAGCCTCCTGTGCCTGTCTGCTGGCTCCACGGCTCTAGCGAGGCTGTCAAGTACAGCTTCCTTTTGATGGAGCCTTTTAAGAATCCAAATATGCTGTTGTGGAAAGGGAATAATTGGCTGCACTGGCTGCAAGAAGGTTAGCTAGGAAAAACACTGCAAATCTCACCCATCTCACCCCTACACGCTGCAACTCTTGCAGCTCTGGACATGAACCGTTTAACAGCGCAAGTGCCCACCATCCTCCAGCAACACTCCTCTCCTCTGGCTGCAGCCGGCACAGATAGCACTGAGACAAACACACCTTCACAGCTCCTGCAGTCCCACCAGACGATGCTGCCTGTACCTCAGTCAGCTTGACCCTGATTTCCTCCACTCCCAGCCTCCACCACACTGCTCTAGATTTCACTGCTCCGTCCTGGGAGCAAACTCGTTTCCCCTTCTGTTTTTTAAAGTTGTTCTGTTGGTAATTTGGACCCACACTTGTACTTTTCATTCCAAGATAGGCTTGAAACAGGAACCCACAACACACAGCACTACCCCACTCCTCTGAGGTGGCTGTCAAATGGCAACCAGGACTCATGACCGCAGCACGGTGGGATTCAGAGTAGCCCCAGGATTTCCACATGCGTTTTGATCCAGGGTTTTGGGTCTGGTTTGGTTCAGTTGCTGAAGGGTGCTACTTTAGAAATGAGTAATTTTTATTTTTCTTTAACGGGTTGAACAGCATCCATTGAATTATTTGTATTTATTTACTTCTTTTCTCAAAAAAAAAAGCTCACAAGATTTCTTGTGCCAGTGGCACGCAGGGCTTAGCTGTGCTTTTCCCATTAGAGCTGGTGGCGGGTGCTCCCTGAAATCCCCAGGTGCTGTTTTGAAAATGCAGTTAGCATCTGAAGACATCCTTCCCCTGCTGATACCAACTCTATTATCCCCCAGAGCCTACTCCTAGGGAAAGGCAGGACCAGCCAGGAGCGTGGCCACAGAAAGAGGCAAAAATATCTGCTTACAGACAGGAAAAGCAAACCCAGGCATTGTTGCTGGAGCACTGCAGACACTGCTGCCAGCTGCAAGCCCGTGGAAAGTGACAAATAGAAGAGGCCATGAGGATGAGAACATGTCTCAGAACAACAGCAGGACCCTGCCCTTGAGGGGCCAGTGCGGCATTGCACCGAAACACAGAAGGTGAATCTGAGAAGAGCAGTTTCTACGCCGTGAACATATGTTTTCATCACTCCTTAGCAATATATCAGAACAGCACAAAGTGCCTGTTTGCAGTGTGATGCCTGTGTTTATCAAAGCTTTTACAGGCTGCTCGCAGGGACAGCACGAAAATGTTCGGCACAGCTGAGGTATCTCCTTCAACAGAGTACTGGGGAATCAGCAGAAGGATGTAGCACAGCTGCAGACGCTTTGAGGTAGGACTCATCTCACCTATCACTCAAGCTGTCTAATCCGGGTTTGACACTTTGGCTTCCCTTATGGCAAGGGAGACAAGCAGGCACCTCTGGAGGGCAACTCTTCCCATGCTAAGATGGGTGTCTGGCACAATTCTAAAGGATTGCTCACTGGAGAGCTCTCTGCTGATTACAGATGTAACCCTCACAAGTAACTTAGACGAGAGCAACTAATCCTTATCCAGAATAATCAGAGGGGAGAAATTCCCTTCTTCATGCTTTAAGGACTTGGGATCTTCTGCTTAACGATGATGCTAAGGCAAGTAAGCAGAGATATTGCCTGAGCACCCCAGGTCAAGCCGGGGCTTGGCTCTTCCCCGTCTTCCTCTGTGCCTCCACAGACATCTGGCAAAGCAGAACTCACCTGGTAAAAGCAGGCAATCTGTTATTTGACCCAGTGCTTCGCAGGGGAAGGGAAAGTTTAATTAGGGGACAGTGCATCAAGCTTTTGCATTGTGGGTACAAATAGGTCTGCTCTGAGAACAAGCTTTGACAGGCTAAGGTTTCCCAAGGAAAGGCCATTTTTAGGAATGGCCTCTTAACTGACAGCTGACATGCTGGATATTGGTTTTCCCACTTCAGTATGACTGCTGGGCTTCAATAAAACCGTGATGAGGCTCAAATGAGTTTCCTGTTTGGCAGAGTGAGCCCATTCCCCAAACTATTGTTAGTTACTCCAGAATAGAAGTCAGGCTTTTGGGAATGGGTGGCCTCTGGCAAATTCTGGGACCACATGGGGCCAGGAGAGGTGCTGGTATCTTCTCCCTCTGAGGTCTCTGCTGAATCTGGAACTAAGGTGGAGGATGTTATGGTATAGATGACTCAGTTTTAAAAATCTGTCTGACTTCATCCACACATTTCTTCCAGGTTCCCAAACAAGCGATGACTCTTAATGCCTGTCATCTTAGGCTAATCCAGGTCCCCACCTTCAGTGAGGCTCCACTCTCCCCAAAGCCTCATCCTTTGTTATCCCCACAGGAGAGAAACACCGGGACTTCCAGATTACCATCCCCACAACTTGAAGCTGCAGACAATGGGTTTTGATGGGCACAGCCATAATGACTGAACAGAAAAGACCCACGAAGCAGGACAGGCTGGAAGACTGAATTAATTCTGATTAAATCTGTGAAATGCACTCAGCTCTGCCTGTGCTCAGGATGGACTAGGGACAGCTGTTGTGCCTGACTTTTTCTGGGACAGTGAACTGGAAATGGCATTGCACGCTGCGCTACAGCTCGCTTCCTTGTCCTTGCCTGCAACAGCCACGTCCCCTCAGTCCCTTCCCCCACTGCGGCCGTATGTGGTTTGGCTTTCTATTACTTCCTTTGGTAGTTCATTAAAGACATTAATCACCTGCTGCACAAAGACGTTTCTGCTGAACTCCCTGTAGGCCAGGCCTCTTTCTTAGCTGCAGCTCTGCTGGCTTCTTCAGCCCTTTGCAGACACAGTGCTGGTGGCCCAGACCTTCCCCCTTTTGCCTGCTAGACAATAATTGAGTGGTCACCTTCAAGTCTCCTGACATTCCTCTGACAAGACCTTCCCTTCCAGCCAACCTTCACTCCACCACTGTCTGTATGTCAGCATTTCCTCCTCACTGTTCCCTGGACAAACAGTTCATCTCAGGCTCAGCACATGGCCACCTGCTCACATGTCCAAATGGTAGAGGCTCCTCATGCTGTGAGGAACACAAGGCATTCTGCTGCACAAAGCTGACTTGGGGAAAGCACAGTGGCACCTTGGGTCTGCAGGCTGTGTTACCACACTGGTGGTTTGCCATAACAACCTGTGTGGGAGATTTCCTGCCCTAAGTACAGAGGTTTGGCCCTGCAGTGGCAGGAAGGAAGAGGAAGGCAGGAACACTCTGGCGTATGCTGCTGGCCAGATGGGAGGCTCCAGATCACACTTAGACAGAAGGAGACAGTCTTCAAAAAGCAGCACCTCCCCTGACTTAGCTAAGGGCTAGAAAGAGAAACAGGAAAGATCCAGCTATGGCATGTGCACAGTCCTGAGTGCTTCTACTTGTTCTCTCCACTGAGCATCCAAGCTGGTGCTGCTTCTGACCCCAAGTTTCTCCATTCTCCATCCCCAAGTGTTCTCTATTGGGCTTCCCTAGCCATTGCTCTCCCCACAAGTGCTGGTAATTTTTCTGCTCTCACCTGTCAGAATAGCACACCACCCTCTTTCTCGAAAACAGCACTGAATGAGGTGTGGCTGCTGTGTGGAAGGAAAGCTAACAAGGCTCAGGACACTGAAGGGATATTGGCAGGTCAGCAAGAGCAAAACCACATCTAAATCAGTGTAACACTGATGTCTATTGCTCATGGAAGCTTACCGCTGACAAAGATCAAAGCAAAGTGTTTGGGAGGGCAAGGGAGTGAGAAATCATCCTCCCTTTCACACAAGATCCTTCTGTGCTGCATCCAGATTACCTACAGCAGCTTCTGTATCTCTCCTTAAACACCCAGGCCTTCAACTTTTCATCTCATTGGCATGGCTACAGGATCTCCCTTATCAAACCAAAGCCAAGACTCCTAGAGCATAGTGATGCAGATAGATATGTGATATCCACACCAGAATCCTGCCCTCGGTTGAATGTTACACTTCAGGCTTAGATCAGTTGTTTCCTTTTGCACTCCTCCACTCAGCCAAAACCAAATAAAATCAAAGAACAAAACAACCCTCTTTAAAAAGGCAAAATATGGCAATTTCTAACTGCTATTCACCTCTCACTGCTACTTCCTCGAGGGATCAATCAGTCCTACAATACATCAGCATGTCTTCTCCTGAACCACAACCCTGGACAAGGGTTGGCAAAGGTATGGTTTGCAGAGAATAGGGAACTGATATATGTTAATAGAAAGAACAACATTGCTGGGGTGGTTGGTTGTGTTGTTTTTTTGAAGAATGCCCCAGAGGGAGCAAGTGGGTCTGACTGCTAAAGGGCAACATGAAAAAATCACTTGGAGACTCGTTACTGTGTAAGTTAATGAGCGATCAGTTCAGCAGGTGAGCAGGGAACAGTCTCTGCCCGATAGCACGTTCTTATTATTCTAATCATTTGGTATTATGTTTGAATTATTTTTTTCTGGGATGATGGTGTATTGCTAATGGCTCGGTTCACCCCTTCTGCATCTTGCCTAATGCCTGACTTCTTTGCGAGTCCTTGTAACCTCCCAAAGGACATCCTATCCCCTACTAGATGGCACTTTAAACAGGGAAAAGCATTACGCTGTTTCAGTCCTACACAGCTGAAAGCAGAGAATTAAATCTCCATCTCTCTTTAAAGGAATGCAGTTGAAATAAATGCATCTTTGTCTTCAGACTTGTGTTAACCCTGCACCCCGGAGAATCTGCCGAATACTGAAGTTTCCCTGATTTATTGCCTCTTTAAGGAGCACGTTGATTTTGGGTTTGCTCTGAGCTCCACGTGTTACTGAAGCTAACTGGGACTGGTTTCATTTCTACTGGCAGAGAGCTGTTACCTTTGGGGCCCTAACCCCATTAAAGGAAAGGTAAACTTATAGATCTAGAATTCCCACCAGAGGTTTTGGAAAGGCTCAGTGTGCTTTCCCACATTGCCTTCCTTGTAGCCACATGAAGGCTTCCACTCTCACCTTGCTAATATGCCAGAAAATAAAGTCTGTGTGTTTCTGGCTTAGTAGGATCCTATCACATGAAAAGGCTTTATTTTTAGAGAAGAAAGGATAAGCTCTGAGTGAAAACGGTGACTGTCACACAATGGACAGGTCCGGCTTGTGCTGCACAGTTTCTCCAATCCCTTCTTGTGGCTGTTTCAGAGCCCAAATTTTACCTCTTCACTTTCTTTTTTGCCTGTCATCACTGAGCATTTTGGATCTCTTCCAGATGAGCAGATAGATTTGTAGGTGTGAAATTCCCTATGTTCCTCCTCTGATTTTTCCTAATTGCATCATATCTGCTTTTCTCCCCTGCACTGCTCCCACAGCCCAGGATAAAATAATTAAATTCATAAAAATAGCCACACAAAGAATAAGTGCCCCCATGCCTTTTGGGGAGAAATGGACACACAAGACTGGGGGAAACCTGTTCCTGATGCCTGATGTGCACTGCCAGCCTCTCAACAGGGCTGCCTACACTAGATGATGGTGGAAGTCCATCATTGTCCCCGGTGATGATATTGGCCCATGCTTGCTCACGGGTCTCCTTGCCCACATCTGTGAAGGCAGGCAGACAGCCTGCCCTGTCCTGGCAGCTGTAGCTGAGGAAATGGCTCAGCACTCATGTTTCAAATGCTTTTCCATCTCAAGGAAAGCATACGCGACAAGCTTCCACTTTCTCAGTGGTGGCTGCGACTGCTGAACACTCTGCACCCGCCACAGCACTCCCACAGAGACCTTGGATGCAGGAAGTTACTGTCATCCTCAGGGCCACCTCCTTCCTGTTCGGCAGGATTTCACCCATCACCACCTTCCTCAGGGATGGACCTGATGGTGCTGGCATCTTGCTGAACATCAGGCACTAGAAAGCCACAGCCCAGCCCTGCCAGGAACTGAGCATCCTTAACCTCAATTTGATCCAGCAGGAATTGTTGCTCTGTGATTCATCTGTCGGCATCACATCTTTTCCTATTGCAGAATCTAAGGAGATGTATTTTCTCACAGTACCTATGTTGTATTAATCAGATTGCATTTGATCATTAAATGCACCTTTCTGTTGGCCTAACTCACATGAAATAGTCACAGCCAGCAACCTGGGCTTAGCTGAGATTTCTGACACCCCAAAAATAAAAATAAGCCTACCAATGGCAGAACAATTACATTTCACATCTACATTTACTATTTACTATTACAGGGCTGGGCTTATTTAGAGAGTGGAAGTTTAATTACAAAAATTGCATTTTAATTGATTACGGCTGGAATAATTACAGCAACACCTTTCCAAGAAGTAGCGACCATCAGATGTTTGTCAACAAAAACACTTCCTTTAAATTCAACATGCGGTAATTGTTTAATTAAGCCAAATTTAAATCCTCATTTAGTAACATTCAAACGTTTGCCTATTCCTTCCTGTCTCTGAGAGGTAATTTAAGAGCTAAAAAAGCAATCTTCAGAAATCCTCTCTATATATACGTAACTATCCAAGAAAACGAAGAATAAGAAATACTTCATTTCCTAGCTGATCTGGATCTAAGCTTGCTGATATTGATAAGAACATAAGCACAGAGTGAGTGATTGCTACAAATCCCTCTCTAATTGGTGCTGGGAGGCCTTCATAAAATATGAACAGACTTCAAACCACACGTTCATTTTCTAATAGACAGAACAACTTCAACTGTTGATACTCTAGCAGCCCTCACAGTCCGTACCCAGTACAAGGACCTCACAGTAGCTGTAGCTGTGTGTACATGGAAGGAGGGGGATAAATAATTCATTGTTTTTCAGCTTCTTTACAAGTTTTCTCACAGCTGCAAAATCCTACTGCTGTCCAGCACAGACCATTTGCTTATAGGTGTGCAGCTCCTGAACATCCCTGCTCAGCAGTCTAACACCTAAACAGGCAAATGCCAATAGCTCCTTCAGCAAACCTACAGGGCTCAGTGTTGAATGAAGGGTTTTTTAGTCACTGGATATCCCCCAAAGTGCCCTGAGGTTTGCAGGAACAGCTGTACCAAGCTGGTGACTCACCTTCTGTGAGTACTTGTCACCAGGGTATGTCTCCCAGGTCACTGTCAGGGAAATCTGTTGCTGAGCCATGGTCTTCCCTGGGCAGTAAGAGCAACCACCATCGTCTGCCTGACGCTGCAGGAGCTCACCTGGGGACTTCAGCCAGAGACCGAAATCAGGAGCTCTCTGCAGCTCAAATTAAACCAAGTTCTGGAGCGGTGGCTGAAACAGCTTGTATTCCCCAAGGAGCTGGGCTAGGCACAGGACAGGGATGTGCATTATGTGTGCACAAATGGAGGCTGAGATAAAGAGCAAGAGAAAACTGTTCCCAGCACTTGTCTCAAGTAAGCAACCTCTGATCTCTTTGCTGCTAACAGAACGTGGTGTTTGTGACCACTGTGGACTTCCAAGGGTAGGAATTTGGAGCTCTCTCTGAAACTTCAGACCTTGCATCTGGCACAGAAGACTTGTCCTCCCATGCCTCTCAGCTCTGAACTGCAGCATCAACCCTGCCATGTTAGGTGTGTCCAGAACACAACAGACACTCACAGCAAAATGCAGCAAGGCAGAGCTTGCCAGCAACTGTGTTGGGGCTGTAAAGCTCTTTTCCAAACATGGCTGAGGACAGAACCTGTGAACATGTTCTTAAAGCTGATCAGAAGGGTTCTGCTCTGCTACCTCATAGTCAAAACTTTTGGCTGCACCACACCATCACTTTACTCCTTGTAGTCACCTAGTTCTGCTCTGTACTTCTGCTGAAGGAAGGACTTGCAAATTCTCCTTCCCCCTAAACAATCGCCTTGGCCTTAGAAGAAACAGCACAAACATGGGGATCCTCCTAATCTTTATTTACAAACGTTCAGAGAGGCAGGTCTGTGTTTTCTCCACAGAGTACACCCAGCCACAAACACGGAGCCTGTTCATTACCATCTATTCTGTGGGATGGAGTGAATGCAGGAAGATATTTCAGTTATGGAAACACGTCCATATTTCAGGGATGCAACAGCATTAGTATCAGCCATACATGTGAAATTAGAGGTTACCACATGTTCTATCTGCCACCTAACACCTTTTTTTTGCTGTCTTCATGATTTTAAGGAAACTGTAATCATAATCTACTGAAGTGTTACAGACTGGGAGCAGAGGACCCCAAGAGCATGGGGGGCATGCTGCCCCACACAGAGGTATTGACAACCACTGTGTAAAGATCAAAAGTCTGTACCCAGAAGAGACAGGAAAGTTGCTGCTGAGCTGTCACAGGAACAACAGCAGCCTCCTGGTATTTTACAGCTTTATCACTTTCATGGGTATTATTGTTCCCAATTTACAATCATCACTAGCAGCATCACATCATTAGCAGCTCCCTATCAGTGTCACCCTAGCACAAATGGGTGCACTTCATACTGGAAATTCATCCACTGCTACACCACAGCTTGCTTATCCTATCTGGTAAGCAGCTATATGTCAGGCAGAGGTAGATAGTGTCACAGTTGATGCTGAGACACATTTTGCATATGATCTCCTTGGACAGGGTGCTGTCATTTTGCTGCAGCTCATCCTGCCACTTCAGCATCGCCCTGCAAGCTGCCCAACAAGGTTTTGATGCCTGCTGTCACCACTGATTCTTAATATACATTCTGTATTTTGAATGTTGCTGCTTCAGGCACTTGCCAGAAGGACATTTAGCGCACAAGGCTGGATTCCAGCACGAGACAGGACTTGCCATGGGGCTAGGACCAACCAGTCCTCCTCAGATGTCCTACTGGAGATGCTGATGAGGCAGCACCAAGCTTACAGTGTTCAAAGGCTGTTGACTTAACCATCAGAGAAACAGGTAATGCCAATGGCAAGGAAACACTGTTCTCTATCTCCATGGGAACAAAAACTGGTACTTTTAACTGGTGGCATGGCCAGTTTTTCTTAAAAGATAAGGACCACTATGTGGACTGCTGTTTTATTCTCCACAAACAAACAGATCTTTCTGCTGAATCTAGTATTGGGAACCAAGAAAGAAATTTGCTGGGAATGTCCCAGAATGGGAAGTTGAGGAGGGAGATAATTCCGTCCTCAAAAAAAAAGCTTCACTCCAGCCCCAGAGTGCTAGAAGCACTCCTAACAGTCAGGTTTTTTTTGGGTTGGGTTATTTCTTCCCCTAAGGTACATGGAGCAATGCCTTCTTTTGCACTTATAAAACAAATGCTGCCTTCCATAGTCTGGAAGAACTTAGGAAGTTTTTAATTATAAGAAAAACGAGGACAAGAGAAGTTGGACTGTGTGGAGTGCTCTGCTGGTCTGATCTAGGACAATGTGCCCTAGATAGAGCTCAAATATAACATCCTTTGGGAGGCTGTCTTGCTTCCATTCAGCTTTTGTAAGACCACCCCCGCCCCTGTGCCACTAATGACAGATTTCTGAAGCATAACTGGTACCATGGTCTTGCTATCGATGTTAATGCTGTAAACAAAACCATTAGTGGCAGTCGTAGAGACAGAGGGGAAACTGCGCAGATGGAGAATTTATTCTAGTGATATTCTTGCAGTTTCTGCTTTCTTTCCGCTATCAGTACTGAAATAGCTCATCCCCTGCCACAGTCAGCAACTCTGCCCCAGGTGGGTGATGCTTTCCCTTGATAAATACAAGGTCTGTCTTTTTTCTTCTATTTGTCTCATTTTCCTGCCAAGGAAGTGCTGTTGGATCAAGCTGAAATAGTTGCTCTTTCCTTGATGGAAACCTTGTAGTTGGCAAATAGGGGGTATTAAAGAAAATAGAAAATCTTTAGATGTGTCATTAGACACTCCAGTGCAAGTGTGGCCAAACTCTTACTTCTCCCTCCTATATCATACTGGCCAGGAAATTCCTGCAATCTTGTAATTGCAAATCCTTTAACAGAAAAAACACCACTTTTTTTCTTTTACTTCAAAGGACCTTATTAATTCTCACTCTGTATGTTCTTGCTT
Organism: Upupa epops; assembly: GCA_013397515.1. Taxonomy (NCBI): domain Eukaryota; kingdom Metazoa; phylum Chordata; class Aves; order Bucerotiformes; family Upupidae; genus Upupa; species Upupa epops. The sequence continues at coordinate 1,369,767 of VZRI01004830.1, forward strand.
CTCTTTGCAGGGAAGCATTTCTTCCTTCTGTGTGTTTCTTAGCAGAGAGAACAGTTTGTGTCCACTACCCGACTCTCCACATGACTAAACTGCAGACAGGGTGTTTCAGTGAATCATGATACTATGGATGCAAGCCAACAACAATCCAACAGGCTCTACAAAGAGAAGGGTTTCTCCAGTCCCTCCTGACAGTCCTCATACACACACAGAGGCTCAGAGAGTGAAAACAGTGTCTGACAGGGTCAGACTGAGAAATTCTTTGCTCATCACATCCTGGCAGGATAAGCCCCTTGTACATAGCACCATGCCGCTCACCCCAAGAGGAGCTAACACTGCAACAGCCCCTACTGCAAGCCCAGGGCTGTGTTATGGGTTTGGTTTTCCTCTGCTTCCCTGCTGGTCTTATTCATTGCTGCTAGTCACTGTGTCACCTGGCAAGCCTGTTTTTTCTATTCCCACCTACATAATGTAACAAGCACAGTCCGGCTAACGTACTGTGCTTTAGCAGGGTGCAGATACACCTGAGAATCGACTCTGCAGTGTGAATTCCATCTGATATGCTGGCTTTTAAAGACACTGATTTCACTGGTTCTTGAAATTAGAATTGTCTTACCTCGCTGTCATTTCTAGACATGTCCCTCACTGTGGATGTGGACTTGCCTTGCACCAAGTGGCTGTTTTCTGCTAGGTCTTTCTTATATTACAGTGACAGATGGCTAAACTGGGGCTGGAGAAGAAGTTGTTCACACTAAACAGAGACTTCTGAGCACCCCGTGGGTGGAAAGGGGTGTCTTTGTTGTACATCACGGCTATTGGAAATATGGGAATCTTACTTCAACATAATGAGTCGGGCAGAGGTTGGAGAAACAAGAGGAAATCAGTTGTTGGGGGAGTATTACACCACTTTGGAAGCAACAAAAGAGGAAACGCATGATGAATAATTGCAGCACTACCTCATCCCTCACTCAGAGCAAACCAAACTGATTGAGAAATCCTTTGCCTATATGTCTGGGGTTCTCTTGCATGGACCCTAAGAGTGAGTTGCATGTTTGGAGCAAGATGCCTTGTATTTCTGACACAAAAGAAAGAATAAAGAAACCAAAGTAAGGTAAAGCCCAGCAAATGCTGCTACTTACAGGTGTATGTCATTTCAAAGCTGTCACTGATGTTCACAATGTCGATCTGGGGAAGGAGCTTAGGAGGTTCCGTGAGTTGAGACAATGCAAACCTAAAAGCCGCATGTTCCTGGGACTGTTGATTTGGAAATAACCCCCCTGGAGAGAAAAACGTGACAAGAAGAAAGGTTTTAAGCACACTTGCATTAGCACCTGCTTCAGTCTACAATATTCCCCTAAAACAGAGGCTGCTGCTGCCCAGCCCAGCAAGTGCCTCAATGCTTGGAAACCCTCAAGCATGCAAGACCTGAGGGGTTTTATGCCCGCACTGAACAGGCTAGGATCAGAAAACCTTTCCAGCCTGTGCGTTATGTAATGCCTGGATCACACATAGGAGCCCTGATGCATCCCTGGGATGAACCTCAAGATTTGGTTCAATGTCTTTACCCCCCATAACTTTAAGAAAGATAACTGGAAGCACTGCCAATGTTACCTTTATAAGGGAGGAATGAGAGTCTTCCTCCTCTTCTTGCTTGTAATTAGGCTCATTTTGAACCCTGCTGACTAGAAGGAGGAATTTGCTTCAGAAGGGGTGCAGGGGTACCCCCATACTCTGGGACTCCATAGTACAGACTGGCTGAGCCTGGTCCAAACAGCACAGCACTAGGTAGATGGGAACACAGCTGTGACAGCCAGAGTGAGCTGGGACCCAAGACCTAACAATTGCTGCTCCTAGAAGTTTGCTGCATGGAGAAACCTTAAATTTAACAGGTGACAATGGTCAAACTCCCTGACGGCAGGAAATCCAAAGCTTGATTCTCAAAGGGAGTGATCTGAGCAGAAGTACAGACAAGTCTAGACCACAGGATCATTTAAATAAGGTAAGAACTGGGACCAGACTGGTCCCAGATTCAGAGCCTTTCCCCCATGATGGACCTGGGACAAAGTGTTGTGAAAACCAGTCCCTAGGAAAAGTTTCCTGCTGCTCCCCCAGGAGGAAACGTGGCTTATGCCAGATCTCTTCACAGCCTCCCAAAAGATGCAGTTAAATCCGGACTGTGTTGTAATCTATACGCATTTAAAGGGAGAACCATTATTGGCATTTTATGACTAGGGAAACAAAGCACTTAGCAACAAGGTAGAATGAAAATGTGAGAAGCATAAAGTATCACTGCCCACCTTTCAGGGCAGATGGCTTACGGAAGAAACAAACATGCCAAGACCTGCTATCAATGCCACTTTACACATCTTTAATATAGAAAGCATCTCTTTCTTGTGTGGAAAGGGCTATCTGTGCATGAGTATCCCCGTCTCCTTCTACTCCCCAGCACAATCGTGGGTATCACAGGAATAAGATGCTTGTAGCCAAGTTAAGCCATTATACGCATTTGTTGAAAGGGATAAAATCTGGGATGTTGCACAAATTTGGGGTAAAGGGGAGGCAGGAAGGGAGGGGGACAGGGTTGCAGCATTGACAGCAACAAAAGCACCGATTGTGCAGCTGGACCCAAGCAGGAGTTGCCTCAACTTGGTGGATTAGCAATTGATTGGCATTATAAAGGGAAGGGAGGAGGGAAAGAAAACTGGCATGCAAGGGAAGATAATTTAGGTCTCAGTTACAAACCATCACCAATAATGATCAATGGGCAAGTAATAATAAACCTGGGAAGAGAGAGAAGGAGGAATGGAGAGCAGCACTGAGAAGTTACAGGAAGGAATCAAACAGGCACTGCTGGTGTGCAGGGGAAGCAAGTGGCTTGAAATGAAAAGCGACTTCAATGCAAAATCTTCCTCCAATAGCTCTGCCCTTATTCTTTAGCAACAACAACACAGAGCGCCTGTTTGTTACCTCTCGTCCCAGTTACCTACAGATGAGAGCATCCTCACTGAAGGCAACCGCTGATTTTGCAAATGCAGCAGCGCACAATGGCAGCTCAAGCGTTCCTCAGCGCAAGAAACAGATTCTTTTCTTTTTATGCTCACTCCATTTCAGAGGCACTTTTCTCCCTGTCTGTTGGGGTGTGTGTGCAGGCATTGATTCCCAATCTTCCCCTCCCCCAAAGCCAAATTAATACATCTCAGCTCTTGCAAAACTGGTACCAACGAACGGATCCAGCCCTCACGGTTCAACCCCTCGCTCTCTCACACAAACACGGACACACACACACACACACACACATTTCATATTTTGACTTTCTAAACAGAGGAAGGGGTCAGGTTTCCCTCACCGCCCCCTCTCCACCCCCTTCCCCATTGCCGCGGGGAATCGTCGCTCCCACCGATCCCAAGCTCCGCACTCACCTATCTGGATATTGTTGGGGAAATTGGCCCCTAACACCGCCCCTAGGAAACTGGTGCAGAAGAAGGCAAAAATGCGCTGCATATTCCCTTTTGCATTGGCGAAAAAGAAGCCCAGCTCCAAGCATAGATTTGATTTTTCCCCCGCTCTGCTCTCTTTAGCTGCCGCCTCCTCCCCTCCGCTGCGCCCTCGGGGCTGCGCGAACCCCTCGCTCGGAACCCGCCGCTCGGAGTGATGTTCGGCAGCGCCTGGCAGCGGGATTAACTGAGCCCCGGGAGGAAGAAACCGAGCCCGCTCCTCATCCACAGCCCTCCCCCGTCACACACAACGCGCACGCACACGCACACACCAAGGCGCTTCCACCCAGCTCATTCCCCTTTCTCCCAGTTGGAGCTCAACAGCTGGGGACTGCATCCGCACCCCGCCCCGGCTCTTCCCCCACCTTCGGGGTCCTGGCTGGGGGCTCTAAGGACAATTCCCACCTGCCCCTAAATACGCGGCTTTCTCCCTCAACTTCTCGTAGCAGGAGCTAGAAAGAAACCTGGAAATCAGTAGGTGGCAAACTCCTCTAGAGAAAGGGCTTAAGCTCCTCTGCCTCTGATCCATCGTCTTCCCAACCTGGGCTCTCACCCCTGGGTTTAAGAGTTGAGCGCATCAGAATCTACAGCCTGGCGCATTAGGATAACAAAGAGGGTCGTATCCTGCCAACATGCCTTGGAAGGAAGGGTTTCTGAGCAACACACAAGTGATTCTGAAGGATGAAAAAGGGAATCCCCACCATCACCTTTCTTATTGAGCTTTCCTGACCACCATTAACCTGTGAGGCTTTTAACCACCGAGCTTGATGTGGAGGAATTTGTGCTCACCAGCCCCATCACATAGGGCAGGCTTTTCAAATTAGGGGGCTGTTTTAGCCTGGATCATTAGAAGAGTTGGCTTGTGGCAGTTCTAGTGAGGTTGGAGCTTGTTAACTATAGGCAGCTTTGTGTAAAAACAAAAGGGAAGAAATAGTCTGTAGAAGTAACAGCACTGAAAAACAACTTTGGATTTAGAAATAGTGGTTTCAAACTAAAATAGAGTAGATTTAGATTAGATTTTAGGAAGAAATTCTACACCGTGAGGGTGATGCACTGGAACAGGTTGCCCAGGGAGGTTGTGGATATCCCCTCCCTGGAAGTGTTTAAGACCAGGCTTGATAGGTCCCTGGACAACCTGGTCTAGTGAGAGGTATCCCTACCTATGGCAGGGAGGTTAGAACTAGGTGATCTGTGAGGGCCCTCCCAACCTAAATCATTCTATGAAATATTTGACAAAGAACTGCTGCAACTATAGACACACAGCCTTTGCTGTGCACAAAGTTCACCCAGTCCCCAACCAAACTTAGTACCATAGAATTTAGGTTGGAAAGGACCTTTAAAGTCACCAAGTCTAACTATTAACCGAAATATTCCAACTTACGGCCTCTTGTGCCAGACCCTGAACACCCATGTCCAAGCACCCAGATTCTACACTTGCCATTTGCAGCCTCAATACATGCAAGGTGTAAACAGCAGAGAAGAAACAAGTAGGAGGGGAGGGATGGGGAAAGGTGTTTGGATACACAGAAATGATAGAAATAGGACTTAGATGTCCTGTCGTGCTTTGGTATAGGTGCCTTACCACTACTCCCCTTGACCCATCTCCCAAAAGTACTTGGTTAAAAAGCATCCATGATTGTTCAAAGGTTGGGAATTGCTCCGTATAAGGAACAGTTGGACAGACAAGGACACTGCAGAGTGGGAGAACCAAAATGGAAAAAACACTACAAAATCCATTGTAGCAGAGAGACACTCCCTGTTAGCCACTGAGCCCTGGTGTGACGTAGAATTTCAAGTCCATGGGACCTGACGGGAAACACCCACGGGTACTGAGGGAACTGGCAGATGATGTTGCTAACCCCCTCTCCATTATATTC
>VZRI01004831.1:0-10603 GCA_013397515.1 Upupa epops
CAATGACAGGACAAGGGGCAGCACGTGTCAGTTGGACCACAGGAGGTTCAACATAAATAGAAGGAACTTCATGGTGAGGGTTGCCGGGGGCGGGGAGGAGTCTCTTTCTATGGATATGTTTAAAACCACCTGGCCATGTTCCTGTGCAACTTGATCTAGGTGATCCTGCTGTGGCAGGACGATTGGACTGGATGATCTTTTGAGGTCCCTTCTGATCCCTAACATTCTGTGATTCTGTGAAATAATAGAAAACCACAAAAAACAAAAACAAACAAAAAAACCCGAAAACAACCAAAATCCCAAACTAATAACACATTGAAACAGAGAGGGAAAATGTAAAACCTGAGAACATTTGTTGCAGTTTTCTAGGAAAGCTGCAAAAGAACAAAGCAGCTTGCAGAGGCAGGAATATAAGTAATGCAATTTGGTTGAGATGTCCTTTGTAGCAGAAATTAAGTGTTTCAGGGCACACTGCAGCACTCAATAAACCAATCTATTTATGGAGAGGGAAGGGTCTCCCTCATATTCCAGCTCAACAGTATAAATATCTTCACAGACTTTTTGCCATGGGTAGAGTTGATAAAAGTAACTCAAGTAGCCAAGCTAGAATGTATTGAATATACACAAAATTAGACTAGAAGAATCAGTGAAACACCACTATAAAACTGATTGTATGTTTAATGTTCTTAGTAACTAATGCTTATGTTGTGATTTGCTGTAATGGCTACTATAAACCTGACCAATCAACACCCTTTCCTGAAGATTTTCACTGTTAGGTACTACCTTTAAGTAAAAGCTGTTGCATTTTTAGAGGACTTGGAAATGAGTTTTCCTTTTTGAAGAATACCTTAATGTCTTTAAAGAAAAGATACTACAGTGATGATGTATGTGAAAAAATATTGTTATCTATTTTGCACACACATACCCTGTACAGGCCCTAAATCATTAGGGACTGCAAATATCAACGCCCATGTGGCATATGAAGACAGCAGAAGAGGTCAAAGGCACTGATACAGATCAGAAAAAGTGGAACATTGACCAACAAGAACAGAATTTCACCAAACGTTTGAGGGAAGACAAGATGCTTGTCAACGCTGCACTGGAAAATACTTTTCCAAAAAAAAAGACTAATTCAGATATGTCAATTCCTAATTAGCTGTCGCAATATCAGGGTTACTTAAATCTGCTTCACACACTATGGAAATTCAGTGTGGGCTTTCTTTAACCACTGTAAGGTTCAGCAAATCATGCAATTTTTCTTTAAGCTAATCAATCCGTCATCAGCCTCATCTTCAGACCAGCCTCTCTGTTTATCAGTGCCTTTACTCCTTTGATCAAGAGGATGATGCTCAATTTACACTCCCATCTGCAGCTGATAGAAATGCTGGGGAACTGAGAGCTTACCCCAGGACAGTAGGAAATGAATAGCCTGTCTCTTTCTATATTTCCTGGTGCCAGACATACTCTTTTTTTCTGCCCTGAAAACATCCAAAATAGAAAACATTTAAAGAGTTCAAGTCTTGAAGCAGTTGCTGGGTCACAATCTCAATGGAAAAATGTGAGTGATTTCTAAAGAATCCTTTATCCGTTGTATAACGGCAGCAAAACCTTGTCATTAATTATAATCTGCTTACAGTTAACATTTTATCTTAAAGATATCATTTGCTAATGCAAGCTAACAGGATCAAATGAACTTCTACCTGCAGTTTTCACAGAATCATTCAATTGCCCAGACTGAAAAAGGCCTTCAAGATCATATGTCCAACCATTAACCTAATGGTTAAGTCCTTTACTAAACCATGTTTCTAAGCACTATGTCTACACTACTTTTAGACACCTCTACGGAGGAAAACTCTACCATTACCTTGGCCATCCATTCCAATGTCTGGCAACTCTTTCAGTAAATTCTTCCGAATATCCAATCTGAACTTCCCTTGGAGCAAATTGTGGCCATTTCCTCATCCTATCATTTGTCACTTGGTTGAATAGACCAATTGCACCTCTCTATAACCCCCATCAGATTAGGGATCAAAAAAAGCCAATCCTCTATTGATGGCTTTGCCTTCTGTTCTCAGGGATGTATAAAAGGAATACACATCTTATGGTATCTTCCTATTTAACAGCCTTTAACATATTTCTGAAATCTGTTATGTCATTCGTTGAAGCGTTGCAAAGTGACAAGCTCCACAGCCCAACTATATTGTGCAGAAAAGGATTTCTTTCACATACTTTGAACCTGTAGCCTGGCATTTATGCTTGATGCTGCTAGCACTTCTGCTGGAGGACACACTGAGCACTTATTCCCTCAGTATCTCCTTCCTGACAATCAAGCACATAGACCTCCATCATATCCCTGCCACCATAGCAATTTTCCAGCCTGAAGAATCATTCATCATTCTGCTTTCAGAGTTCATTCTGTGCCTTCAATCATACTTGTTGCTCTTGATAGTATCTACTCCAGTTAGGCTGTATCATTCTAGAAATCATAAGGAATGTAGGAAAGGGAAAAAACTGAACAAAGCACTCAGGACATGGGTGTATCACTGCCCTACACAGGATCCTCGTGAAGTACTCTCCTGATTGCCTATTTCTTATGTAGTAACTCTTATAATTTTATTTGGCTTGGGGGTGAGGGGGTGTGATTTTTTTTTTTTTTTTGAGAGGCTGTTTTCATAAGTCTGTCTTCTAGCACCTTAAGACAACACTTCTGAAGGGAAAATGGCAGCTCAAATCAACACACTGATTTTCATTTGCCTTTCTATTCCTAATTGTTTAAACTCATAAAGCCTGTCTGCATGTTTTTTTCAGTTAGGTCTCAGTTTGACTACTCTGAAAACCCAAGTGTCATCAGCAGCTTGATCAGTTCACTACTCACTGTCCTTTCCAGGCTATTCATCAATTTATTCAGCAGCACAGGCCTCCGCAATAGTTTAGTGGTGCTTTTTCTGATACTTGCACTCATAATCTTTCATCCATTATTAATGCATATGAAGATTTGCCTTTCTGGTCAATTACAGTGTTGATTTGGTTTAGTTTTTATTTTCAAGAAGTGATGGGGGATTTTGTCAAATACTTATACTTGGATTTTCCGTATCACATCACCTGGGAATCACCTTTGTTCATCATGTCCTCCAAAGAACTCCAGTAAACACAAGGCAAATGCTCTTGTAAAAGCCACAGTGGTGACTGCATTATATGTCACACCCAAAGGTTAATTCTATTAGTGAAATTAACCTCAATTAATTTTCCCAACGCAAACAACAGGTTGTTTTTTTTTGTTTTCCCTGAACACTCTGCCTCCCCCCCACCTTTTACCATCCTTTCAGTCTTCTGGTGCAGAAAGTGAGAGGTCACTTATCACAAGTAACTTTTCCATTTTCCAGTGCAGACCATATCACAGTGAGGACTCACCATCTATTTAACCTATTTATTCCTCCACTCCTTCTACAGACAAATCCTTTTGTACTCCCCACCTGTATAGAGCACTGTTGCATGGAAATCTCCAACATTCTTAACTGGGAAGGCAAAAAGGGAAAAAATGACTTGACTTTCCTGATGCAACTATGTGTTTTAAACCCACACACACTACATGGTCTCTTTGTCCTAGTAGGCAAGAGTATAGGCTGTGTGGGAGGCAGAGACATTAGTGACAGTATTCCCCTTTCCAATATGTTTGCAAAAACGTACAGTGTATTTATTTATACTTTTTTTTACAGTTTACAGTCTGACCAGGTTTCTGTTACCTAATTTGAATCAAACTTCCACTTTCCAAGGGAGTCTCTGGGATTTTGTTTGTTGGTGGTTTTGTTTTCTTTTGGGGATTTTATTACAACACCCTATTTTTCCTTGCTATAACATCACACTCTTTTCTCTTTTATTTATTCCCTAACAGAATAAGCACTTTTCCTTGCTGCCTCCAATCCAATGTCTTTAAAGCACCACAAAGGTTTACCCTTAACTACTGATTGTTTCAAAAGAGCAAACAAATCAACACAAACCCAAATAAGCCCACAGAGCAAACATACATCCTCCCTTCCTGCCCTTTCGGTAGTGTTGTCCTTGGCTTCTGGAAGGGACTCATCAGGCTTTTGTTGCCCTTGCAGAGATGCTGAATTTACACAAGCAATAGTTACTACTGCGAGGGCAGCTTTTCTACTGGCTTTCTGAAGCTGCTCTACATGCTGCCTAACCCTTATGAAACCCCTTACTAGTTGGCCCATGAATTTTCCAGTGACAGTATCTAACGCTTAATCTCAGAATCCCATCCCAATATGACAGCTACCCAGTCCCAACAGACATTAAAGGTACGTGAGATGAGATGCAACAGGGCTGTTGTACAGTCTCTCTCATCTTTCTCTAGTTCTGCCAGTGTATTAGTTCAATATCCCCTTTCAAACAAGCATTTAGTTACACATTTTACTACTTAGGTTTCTAATACTAGTTCAGAAACATGCACCCATGTTTTTGCTTCATTTTCCACTATACATTTAAGAAGCACTCCATGTGGGTGCATTATTCTCTACAAAAGGAAAAGGGGACCTACAGAGAGCACAGCAGAGGAGTTGCCCAAGCTTTGTTTCCACAACAGAATCACTGAATCTGTTTGGTGGAAGAGATCTTTAACATCAACAAATCCAAACATTAATCCAGCACTGCCAAGTCACTACTAAATCATGTCCCTAAGCACAACAACTACGTTTCCTTTAAATGCATCCAGGGATGGCAACTAGGCAACCTATTTCAATATCTAAACATCTGGATTCACTAAGCCAAGGATTCAAGCAAGAGACTTTGTCCACTGGGTCCTCTCCTTCCCTTTCTAGGAACCTGTTAAACAACTTGTGATGTCCACAGTAATGGTTTACGGAGAAGGTCTAAATTGGTTTGGGTTGGTTGGGCTCTTCTTTGAGGATATAGCAGCGTCAAATGTGGAGGATACAACAGAATCCCAGACTCTTTCTGTTTGCCAAAGGCTTAGGCAATCAGTACTTGTGATCTCTCTCTTTCTCTCTCTTAGTAAAGGCTTCTCTCAGTTGCAGAGTACACAGGATCTTTGCCAGTCCAGTTGAGACAAAGCCAAAGTGGCACTGGTCATGTGGGGCCACACCTTTTATGGTGAACGTGCTTTCTTCAGGCCTCCAAGGTTTATTCTACAAGGCCTTATGTAGAGCCTCTCTTACTTCTCCCCTGTGGTTAGGCACCAATGGAGGTAGAGGGCTAAGAGCTCACCTCTGTTTGGCATTCTTCAAAGGCGATCAAGCTGTCGAAGCAGCTGTCTAGGAGATGCCCTCTTTTCAGCCCACTGCCAGGAGCTGGAACAAGCTGGTGCTGGCTTTCTGCATTTGAGCCCTCAAATAAAGAGAGGAGGGCTGCAGTTTTGCCTCCACCCAAGGGGTTTGCAGATGTGGACAGTGGCTCATCTATTCGGCCTGCTGCCAGGAGCTAGGGCGAACTGGCACTGACCACAATCCATAAAGGTCCACTCTCTGCGTTTGAGCTCCCATGCAAAAGAGGCCTGTGGCTACCCTTGCAGCAGAGCTGCAGCCAGTCTTAGGCTTCTTTTGTATTCCACTCTTTGGTGGCAGGGGGTTTGAGAGCCTCTCTTCCAGAAGAGCTCTCTGTCACTCAAGACATACTGGAGGAGAAAGAAGAAGAAAGGAAGAAGATGGTGAAGACAGTGAAAAAGACGAAGACCAAGAAGCAGGAAGTACATTCCCTTTTATACACTGTGTCCTGTAGAGTTTGGACACTGATGCAGGAGGTCTGCTAGGAAAGCTACCTCCAGCTTCAAAATAAAATGCTTTTTGGCACCAAAGCACCTCAACTATATTTGAAAATTTGATAATTTTAAAACTGTAACACCCACAATCAGCCAAACACCCAGCGAGACATCAGGCACTCCTTCCTTGAGAACAGAACATTTTAATTATTTTTGTATACTTCTTATAATGTAATATTTCCTGCTATTTCAAACACCTTGGGAAGGTTACAAGAAAAATGGATTGTTACACTCAGTTTCCTCACAACCATGTCATTGCCCTCCTGCTCTTCATAGGCCCTAACATTCCTTAGTGCACTTCTCTGCCTCTTTTCCCCTTCCCTCAGCAACATCAGCATTACTCAGCTAAAAGAAAACCTGCCCTGTAACACCAGTGTCAGTAACCTGCTCCTTTCCCCCCAGTTTCATTTGGTTTGGACACCCTTGACTCAGAAGAGCTTTGGCTCTGGCTAGGTTTTGGAAACTCAGAGGAAGAAATTAAGAATCAACTTTTCCTTTGGTGGCCTGTCTGCATTTTATTTAGAGGTGACCAACGCTCATTTCACCTGCATCTACATGTTCCTTTTCACTATGTCTTTCATGCTTCACAGATTATGTTGGACAGCAACAGCTTACAGCCAGTTAGGATTTATCTGGCTTTTTACTGGGCTATATCTTTGAGATGAAGAATTACCTGAACCTCCTATACTGTGAAGGAGAATACCCAAGACAGCCGGACTGAGATCATCTCCACAGATTACCTGGGTTAATAAAAAAACCCTGCCAGAGGCCAGCATCATGTTGCACATTACTGCAGTAGGAAGAATACAGCATAGACAGTTTGACTGTGTAAATTGTCTGACCTGGAACGATGGAAAGCTTTGTGCCAACATGTTTGTCCATTCAGCAATATACACTGACTCAGAGCAAGATCTCATCCCTTAATACAAAGCTCCTCCCCACCCCACCCCTCACTTCCATGCACCAAGAAATGTGACTTAGTAACAGTGTTTTACCAGGATACCAGGGGAAGATGTCTCCCTGCTCCAGTGTAGATGGAAAGCACAAACTTGAAAGACATTAAATATTCCTACTTCATCCTGACAGCAGATACTCCTAAATCCCCAGTGACACCCTCCAACATTGACTCTATCACATATTTATTGTGACATTCCATCACTCCACTAAAACCACACTAAAAATATACAGCAACACACATCTTCCAAACGCAGTTCAGAGTAACAAGGTACAGAAAGAGCCAAGCTGCTGTGAGAGAACTCCTACTCCTCCATGAGCATCAGCACTTCAAGGAATAAGCATGTGAACTGGACTTCATTTCACTGTGCTTCTTCTCTACAACTCCTGCACTGTAATGGTGCCATCAATGAGGAAGGATTTGAGCTCTACATACATAATTTTGGGGTGCAGCTGAGAAGTCTTTATATATAAAGGCTAGGAAGTTAACAAAGCTTTGAAAACAGTCCTTTCTCATATTAACATAGAACTACATTATTCACATTACCCAGTGTGGAAAAAGATGCTGACACAGGTATTTCTTGGATGAGAATCTTTCTGGTCTCCACTAGGTCCACCAACCTTCTCCTTTCAGAAGTATGCAAGCAGTCTTATTCTTTGGTGGGTGTTATATGAAGTGCTTACTGATCTATTTTATATCTAAATTGTTTAGAATTAGTTTATTTTAACTCCAAGACTCTTGATTTCCTATGTGATTAAAACAGCAGTTCTTTCCTTCATCTCCAGCATTCAGTAATATCCCTCCAGGTATCAGCAGGTCCATGTTCGCTAAAGGAGAAGTTTCCTGATTGATTTATCCCAGACCTCTGCTCCAATAAGCCATTTTTCATTGCCATGCCAATGGTGACAAATACATTTGACAATAAGTGTTAAACACAAAGGCTGTGAAAGGATTGAACTACATTTTCTAGGGAGCTTATGATCAGCTCAGCCTACTAAAACATGAGAGCATGGTCTGTGACACAACCACACTCCAGTTGTACCTACACTTTTCTTCACATGAAAAAGTTGTATGCACAGTAGCCTGCAATTTTTTTTTTAACTTTTTTTAAAATCAAATGGATCCAAGTGTCTTGGTAATGTGCTTTTAGTGTTTGCCTTGTATGGAAAACCATGCTGCCAGAGGTTGGGATTCACAACAGAGACAGAGAAGTCCTGTAGAAATCTACTTTATTCCAATAAAGGGAGAGTCTGCTGCAAAAATACTCCTCTTGCAGTCTCTCAGATTGAGGGAGGGCACACACCCACTCTATCCTAATTTCCCAGTTACACCATATGGTTAAAAATATGCCTTGTGGCATCATAAAAATATGGCCTTGTGGGTGTTCAGCCATCACTGTCAATAAGTTCAACACTACATGAAGTCAGTTTGCAATACAGCAAAACTCCTTGTTTTTTCAGACCAGAAGAAATGTTGCCAAACACTGTGCATATCTTCCTTGTTTGCAGGTAGCACATCTCCCCGTACTCCTACTGCAACATGACTGGATGCTAAGAGAGGACAGCTGAATTACCACAAGACAACTATTCACCATCAGTAGTTTCCTTAAAGTTAACACTTCGGTTTCAGACTGCAGCAAAAGCTTGGGTCTTGAAAGCCTGATTGATCTTCACCACTTTTTCATCTGCTCTAATATGAGTTATTGCATTTCCTTCCTGGCCTAACTTCAGCCTTACTAATGTTACTGTAACTGTAATGGCTTCTATAAAAACTGCTGAAAGTTACCATCTCTTTTTTGCAGTTTCCAAATCCAGCACTACAGCTGTGATAAGGACAGATTGTTTGCAGATCCAGCTAACTGCAGAAGCACAGCATTACTTTCTGCAGTCAGCTGGGGTTTGGCTTTGTGGTTTGGTTTTTTTCCCAAAGTCTGCTTATGAATTTTAGTAGCAATTTATTTGCAACACTTCCTGAAAATTAGAGGACTTTTATAAAGTTTCATTCCTCTTATTACAAATCATTATAACTGAATGTACACACCATGACAGGTACTGCAAATTACCATCCATCCACCAAACAAGCGTTAGAGCTTACCCCAGGCACACCAAATGAAGACTGACACACCTTATACCGTTTGGACCAAGCCCTTCATAACTGACACAAAATTACCCCACACTAGTCTAATGGTGACTCATGAGACCCCCACCTTGAGTACGGGGTCCAGTTTTGGGGACCATAGTATCAGAAGGACACTGAAGAGCCAGAGAAGGGCAACGAGGCTGGTGAGAACTCTGGAAAACAGGCCCTATGAGGAGTGACTGAGGGAACTGGGGTTGTTTAGTCTAGAGAAGAGGAGGTTGAGAGGAGACCTTATGCTCTCTACAGCTACCTAAAAAGAATTTGTAGCAAGGCTGCCCAGGGAGGTGGTGGAGTTGCCACCCCTGGAGGTATTTAAAAGGCAGGTAGATAGAGTACTTGAGGCCATGGTCCAGTGGTTAGGGAGATGTTGTGATGAGGGCTGGACTTGGTGATCCTGGAGGTCCTTTCTAGCTGTGAGGATTCTATGATTGGAAGAAAGATCACATGGAATAGACAATGCGTGGTTTAAAGCATATTAGATGTGCCAAATTACAATATAAAGCTCTTATCTTTCTTTAGTTTTCCAATATTCATTGCCCTTAAAATACCCTGAATGTCACCCTCCAGCATTTCCAACCTGCTCACCTCAGAGATGAGACATACCGGTACCATTCAGATTTAACATACCATTAGATTCTTCTCTTAGTTACCTATAAAATTTCCTGTAAATTCGTTCAAAATACCACTGTATAACAAACCTTAAAATCCAAACTCCCAAATGTTGCAGATGTTCAGACTTAGACAGCAAACTAAATCCCAGCATGCCACCCTATCACAAAGGCTTCTGCCTGGGCAGGTATTACAAGCTTTAGTTCAATGCAATCTCTTACCCAAGAAAAGCTAGGTGCACATCACACAGCCAGCCTACCCGAACACTGCTTCAACACATTGTTTTACAGTCATAACAACAAAAATAAATCACTACTTGTACATTACATGAACAATATAATATTATTTGAGCAAAAGGGAAGAGACAAATACTAGTTTTTAAAAGGGAGAGCATTTGAAGGGGAAGTTCAGGAAGTGCTATGAATTGCTGCTTGCTAGCTGAAACACTGGGATACAATGGAGCTCTCACTATGTGCTAGCTGCCGTTTAGAAATACAAAACTACAGTGTCCCATGTTTTATGATGTTATCAAATGATAGATAAAGGCAGATAGGGAGAATAAAGCAACAACAAGCAAAGACTGGTAGGGGAAGGAACCTTCACTGAGTCGAACACCCCTGATAGACCACGATCACCTAGAGAAGAATATACTTTATCCAAGATGCACCAGTAGGAAGGATCTTTAAATCTTCATATTTAGAGCAAAGATGTTGCTTTCTGCCCACTTGTGGCCATATTCTTCTTGCTTCATATATGAACACCCAATTTCAACCACACTGATACTTGTCTAAAGAGACCATGGAAGCACCCAAGAGCAAACTGCTGTCTTTCAGGAGCTGATGTTTTAATACCAGTAGAAAAAAAATAATGCTGAAACATGGGAAATGCTGTGAAGAGGCGATTTTGGGAGATTACTAAGAAATATTTCCAAAACGCAAAGGCTGTCTGCTTAGGAGCAAACTGAACTTAAAAAGGTTGCAAGAGCAGCTCTGCAATTCAAATCTCACTTCAGCATCTCAGTCAGCACTCCTGTATCTCCACCCCAGCACACCAGGCTTATCTCATGCATGGAGCACTCAAAAGAAAACCTAGTTGAGAATGAGATCACAGTATCACAGTAA
>VZRI01004832.1:0-16979 GCA_013397515.1 Upupa epops
GTAGAGCAACAAAGATGATCAAGAAAGTAGAAGAGCTCCTTTTTGAGGAAAGGCTGAGGGAGCTGGGTCTCTTGAGCTTGGAGAAGAGGAGGCTGAGGGGTGACCTCATTCATGTCTATAAATATGTGAGGGGTGGGTGTCAGGAGGATGGAGCCAGGCTCTTCTCAAGGTCATCTGGTGATAGGACAAGGGGCAATGGGTGCCAGCTGGAACAGAGGAGGTTCCATATCAATATCAGCAGGAACTTCTTCCTAGTGAGGGTAACGGAGCACTGGCACAGTCTGCCCAGGGGAATTGTGGAGTGGGACTTGGTCTAGGTGATCCTGCTATGGCAGGGGGATTGGACTGGATGTTCTTTCGAGGTCCATTCTAATCCTTAATGATTCTATTGGTCTTTTAAATTCAGTGAGCTTAGTTCTATCAGCTGCAACCCCAGGAGAACTTGAGGGATCCTTTGCTTTTGCCTACCAGAGTGTCAGGGTTATGAAGTTCACCAAATCTGCAGAAACTCAATACTGATGGAAGGAGAGAAAAGGAAAGGAGGGTTTCTTACAACCTTAACTTCTGAAAATGGTTAAAGAAAAGCACCAAGAGGGGGTCTGGGGGTCAAATTTGAACCCCCTTTGCACAGAATTATTGTTGTGCCTGATTTCCTCTTGGTCAATGAACTGGGCATCTTGTCTGCAGGATCAGCTCAGCTCAGCCCGGGCGTGATGAGTCTTGCAGAGCAATGAAATAGTGTTTTCCTTCTAGTGCTGTTCATTCCAGGTGTCTGAATATATGACACAGATGCCCCAGTGCAGCACTTTGCAAATCTAAGCAATAGTCTGGGATGTTTCATTTACACTGCCCACATCTCTTACAATAGAAATGTTACCAGGAGAGAGCGGCCAGTGCAGCTGAATGGTTCCTGCAAACGACTGGGGATCAGGGTGAAACAAGCAGGACCGAGAAAGTGGACGTGGTGGTGGTACACCATCGAAAGTCAAATACTGGGCAGTAACACGCGAGCTCTCAGTGCTATGGAGAAGGGATTCCTGTCAGTGAACGGTGATGGTGGAATCTTCGCTGTCTGGCTTAAAGCTCATTTGATCATCGCAAATCTGCAATTTACAGAACAAATTAGGCTCGTGAGTTGAAAACATGATTTCTGCCTTCACATACGGGTGCGGAAGCAGAGAAAACACCAGAAGTAGAGACAGATGGCTTGTCATGTCCGTAAGCAGTTCCCTTAGGAACTGTTTCAGATGCGATGAATAGCCGCCACTTGCCAACGTTTGTTAGAGTTGCACAACTCCCTGCCTCCAGAGCTCTGCGGGCTGTGTGAAGAGTACATCTCTGGATGGATGTGTTTGGGGGCACCTCAGGGAGTGATTGAAAAATCCTGTCGGAACACACTAAAAAAACTCAGTTCTGGATTCCCAATGAAGCAGAGAAGTCATGCACAGCACTTCCTAGACAAACAAGAATAGTATAATTCATTCTGTGCCCTCCTGCTCCTTTTGATGGCATGTCTGGCTTGAAAATATCCTGCCGATGTTTTAACAAGGGCTTGCTACCAATGAAGAGTGTTCCCATCCAGCCTTCATGTACAGCTGGTTAATTTCATGTCCCGGTGACAACCTGCAAAGCGCAGGTAACACATTTCTCATGTCTTGCTCTCTTGACTGCACTTTAAAATAACCATGAGCTCCACGATCTTTTACCTTTTCCTGCTGAGCCTCAAGAAAGGAGCCCTTCAGAAGGGAAAGGGCAGAGGAATTCCTTAAAATTCTCTTCAGTCAAGGAATTTCAGTGCAGGTTTTGTAGGACTTCACCTCCAGCACAGCAAGAAGGTAAAACACTCCAGCCTACGCTGTAGCAGTGGTGCTCTAGCAATGCCTGCCAGCAGTGAAAGCAAACTTCATGTTTATCTTGGCAAGACTCTCCCTTGCTTTCTATCCAAAGCTATAAAATGCTGATATTAACCTTGTCCGTTGGTCTTGAGCCATGAGTTTCCAGATTCAGTTAGTGTGTCATGACTGACATCTACACAAGAGACTGATTCTAAGTAGAATTCTTAGTAAAAGATAATGACGGTGTGATTCAGTCACGCAAGGACTGAAATTCATGAGATACTCTCCTGCAAAAAAGAGACCTTGATACTGAGAGTGTGTCCATGGTGCCTACTGCAAATAACACCAGCTGGCTGAACACATGTCTAAGCTGTGTTCCATCCCTGGAAGAGTTCAAGGCCAGGTTGGATGGGACCCCCGAGTAACCTGATCTGGTGAAGGTGCCCCTGCCTGTGCAGGGGGGTTGGAACTAGAAGATCTTTAAGGTCCCTTCCAACCCTGGCCATTCTATGATTCTGTGTTGAAGCTATGTACTCACAGGTGATGGAGAATGAGGCTTATGAGTGGCTGAGGCAGTTGGGGGCTATTTAGTCCAAAGATGAGGCTGAGGGGAGACCTTGTTGCTGTCTACAACTACCTGAAAGGAGGTTGTAGAGAGGTGGGGGTTGGTCTCTTCTTCCAAGTTATAAGCAATAGGACAAGAGGAAATATTCTCAAGCTGTGCATGAAGGCTAGGTTTGATGTTAGGAAAAACTTATTCCTGAAAAGGGTCCTCAGGCCTTGGAATAGGCTGCCTAAGGAGGAGGTTGAATCTCCATCCCTGGGTATGTGCCACAGTTGTGGAGATAGGGAGGTTAGGGGTCTTGTTTTCTGGTGGCCTTGGGACAGTTGGGTCAGTAGTTGGACTTGATCTAAGAAGTCTTTTCCAACTCCACTGCCTCTATCCATCTGTGATATGCTGCCTTTCACTGTACCTCTTGGCAGAGCAAATGGGTTTGCACTGGGCACCAGAATGGCCTGATGCCTGTTTGGGTAGGCCTGTGCTGAAATTCCTCCCATATGTGCAGATAATGCATAATATCTGCAGAAAAGCAGCCACGCTCACTCAGGGAGCACTGGGACAACACTCAGCAGCCAAACTAGCGGTGGCTTGTTGGACTTAGTGCTGAACAGGAAAAATGTCATGTTTTCTTTGACTACACTTGATGATAAGCAGTGCTGGCACAGGTGGACTGGAGTCACATGTGTGAGCTGGAGTAAGAGATGGAGTAAGATGACTATCAGTGAGTCCATTTGATGTCTGCATGGTGATGAGTTGAATAATGTGACCCAGGGTGCTTGTTGCTCTGCATGATCTCTGTTATCCCGTTATGGTGCTTTCACAAGACACATCGCTTGCACAACTCCAGTTTAGCTGGGAGATTTTTTTAATAGACTGTTCCCTTCACGTTGCAAGGCTGTGAGCAGGTGCTTGAGCTGATAATAGCTTGTGTTAGCTCAGAGGAATACACAAGCGTTAGAAGCTCAGTCCCCCAGGCTGTCTGTGCTGTGGGCTAAGATCCTCTGAAACACAACACTGAGAGCAATAAAACAGTTTGAAAGCACTGCTGTTCCTCCATGACCCTAGGCTGTCC
Organism: Upupa epops; assembly: GCA_013397515.1. Taxonomy (NCBI): domain Eukaryota; kingdom Metazoa; phylum Chordata; class Aves; order Bucerotiformes; family Upupidae; genus Upupa; species Upupa epops. The sequence goes on from VZRI01004832.1 coordinate 3,470, forward strand.
CTTTACCTCTGCATAACTCAATCCTTAGGCGTTCAGGTAAGGTACAACTGCCTCCTATGGCTTGTGGTACCAGCTCTCTCTCCACAGCACCAACTCATCTTTCTCCAGCTCAACCACTTCAAGGGCTGCAGCACCTTTGAGGACAGTTTTCCTGTTGGAGCGGGTACAGAAGAGGCCACAAAGATGATCCAAGGGCTGCAGCACCTTTGCTATGAGGACAGGCTGAAAGCTGAGGTTCTTCAGCCTAGGGAAGAGAAGACTCTGGAGAGACCTTGTAGGTACCTTCCAAAACCTGAAGAGAACCTACAGGAGGGCTGGAGGGGGATTTTTCACCAGGGGATCTAGCGACAGGACAAGGGGAATTGGTTTGAAACTGGAAGAGAGGAGGTTTGGACTAGATCTTAGGAAGAAGTTCTTCAGTGCAAGGGTGGAGAGACTCTGGGATTGATGACTGAAGAGGCTATGGCTGCCCTCTCCCTGGAGGTGTTCAAGGCCAGGTTGGATGAGGCCTTGAGCAACCAAGTCTGGTTGAGAGGCACGGCTGTCTATGGCAGAGAGAGTGGAGTGGGTGATCTTTAGGGTCCCTTCCAACCTCAGCCATTCTCTGATTACATCTCTGGTATTTCCCTCTGCAGGGGAATAATGGCTTTTAGGAGCTATTCCTGACCCTTTAATGTAACATAGCGGCCATAGTGGCATTTACCACAGTGCTTACTTTAGTTGTGAGTGTGCTTGAGCAGCACCGATTCAACTATTTTTAATACCCAGCACTGAATGTCAGTAGGTTCCATTGTCTTTCCATACCTGATGGTATACCAACCGGACGACTGAGTTTTGTTGACAGACAAGGTGCTGTTAGTGCTTCAGTAGGGCTTTAGATATGAGTAGCTATGCTTTTGGAAAGCCAGTCCTACAGACAATCTCCTGGCCTTCTCTCCATGGCCAGTTAGGCCAACACCTCATAGAATCATTAGGGATTGGAAGAGACCTCAAAAGATCATCCAGTCCAATCCCCCTGCCACAGGAACACCCTGTGGCAATGCTCCGTTACCCTCCCTGGGAAGAAGTTCCTCCTGATATTTGTATGGAGCCTCCTCTGTTCCAGCTGGCACCCACTGCCCCTTGTCCTATCACCAGATGACCTTGAGAAGAGCCTGGCTCCATCCTCCTGACACCCACCCCTCACTGCAAAGGCATTTTGCAGAAGCATAAGGAGAAATCAATGTTCAAACATCTTTTCTGAATGTGCCATGTAAGACACAATATGCAAAGGGGATTTAAAGTGCTTTGGGGCACTAAATAGTCAGACACAGGAATAAGAGGGTCAGATAAAGTAATAATGCCTGTGCAACTTGGTCTAGATGATCCTGCTGCGACAGGGGGATTGGACGATCTTTCAAGGTCCCTTCTGATCCCTTATGATTCTATGCTTCCTTGACATTGGAAGGGAGTTTGAACGCAGCAGGTGCAGGAGATGTGTGTTTTGTGCCTGTCCCCCAGCAGACAGCATCCTCCTCCTTGTCAGAGGGATTCCTCCACTCGGAAATTCCACCTGTTAGCATCTGCCCTAAACTGGTTTTTGGAGACTAAAGTTTCCCCGTGGATCTGTCCTGCTTTGCTCATGAACATTTGCACTGGCAGCAGATCTGTTTTAGTCAAGAAGCAGAAAAATATGAGAAGTAAAGGAAAGAGCCATGTCGGAATTCAATTCAGTCACCCTTCTTGCCATCCCTGCGCAATCAAAATCACTCATATTTCTCCAGGAGACCTAAGAGCCATTTAATCCCTTGGAAGGAAGAGGTGATGAGCCAGAAAATGAATGAATTATCAGCAAGTACAATCCATGGGAGAACAGTGCATGCAGCGTTGACCTTGTGGTAAGAAGATTTGAGGAAGAGATGTGAGACCAAAAGTTTTTGATTTGTTTCCCCCTCCTTTACTTTTAACTATAAGGAGAGAAGAAAGAACTACAAGCTGAAGGTCTAGTGACAAAGGATGCAAATAAATGAGAGCACTTAAAATCAGCCCAGTACAACTCCTCCTCTGAGCATAGAGCATCATGTCCCCCATTGTTTAAAGCAGATCCATATTTACTGCAATGTCAGGGTTCAGGAGGTTGGGTATTAAAATCCTTCCCTTCTTCTGCATGTATCTTACCTAGCCAGGCTGAAGGCTTCACTGGTAAGGGATTAGCATTTCTGCTGTGCCAGCGGCATTGACCAGTGTCTTGTCCAGCCCGTGCCCAAGCCACAGCTGAGATGGGGCTTCTACTGAGCTGCCAAGAGCACACAACCAGCTACTGCTTTAGTTCTTTGCTGCTTGCACATCCCCATTTACATTCCCAGCAGTGACAATCCACATCACCACTTGCACATGCATCTTCCTAACCGGTACTGACGTGGATGCACATTTCCTGCACTGCATCTGGCTGTCTTGATGACTACAGACCCAGTCTGAAGTTGGCTCTTCCTGGGGTAGATCTTTCAGCTCCTGTTGGATTTTATTCCATAACTGGAGTCTTAAGGTTGGTACTTACAGCCACATGGGTCATCAGGTACACATGGGTGTCTGTGGAGATAGATGCTTAAACACAATAGGCTGATAGCTTGGTCTGGTCTTATACTTAGAATCATTNCACCCTAGAGCAGGCTGGCCAGAGCCTCATCCAGCCCAGCCTTAAACACCACCAGGGATGGGGCTCCAACCATCTCCTTAGCCAGCCCATTCCAGGCTCTCCTCACTCTCATGGTGAAGAACTTCCTGCTCACATTGAGTCTAAATCTTCCCATCTCTAGTCCTGTCGCTTGAGAGAAGTGAAATGTTAGGAGACAGGCATGCTCACAGTTCCTTTGCAGGCGTCCTATAGACTTACAGTAGCTCAGAGGATTATTGGGAGTTCATGTAGACTTAGACCTGGACTCGCATGAGTTGAATTTTTTTTCTATTCACAGCCTTGTGCTGGGTCTTAGAATTCGAGGTCTGGACTACCTGTGTCAATTATTCTCTCATGTTGGCTTCCAAATCCAAACTTCAGAAGTTTTCTCTCTCAAACTCTTCACTTTTGTCTCTATTAATGTTGTCGGATACTCTGTGTTTCTATGATGTGTGTTTTGTGAGAAGCAAAATACATTTTACAGGCTTTAATATCAAATAAACTCTTTTATTCTGCTTTCATCCCATTGAAATTGAATTAGATGAATGAAATGTTTTCCTACAAACCTCTCTCAGCACTTCACACGTTACAAAACCCTGTTAAAACAGGACATCCCAGAAACTAAACTGACTGCGGATATTTTTATTGCCCCAGACAGCTAATGTGTGAGAGGTAAATTACCAAGGAGTAAATGAGATTTAGAACAGTTCTCTTAAACGTAAGGAATGTTGTCAGCAGCACAGGTAGGGATTTATTTTAATGAGATTTTTCACTTGTCAATTAAAAACAAAACAGGTCCATAATTTACAGGCAGAACTGTAAAGTAAGGTGCCAAACAAAACAAAGCCCTGCTTAAAAGCAGAATGGATATCCTCTTTATTATGGAATCACAGAATTATTGAGGCTAGAAAAGCCCTCTGAGCTCATCCAGTCCAGCCCAGGACCTGACATCACCACATCAGCCAGACCAGGGCACTAAGGGCCACCTCCAGTCTGTCCTCAAACACTTCCAGGGATGGGGACTCCACCACTGCCCTGGGCAGTCCATCGCAGTGTCCAGCTCTTTCCATGCTTATCAGATTTTAACTCCCAGAATGAGTCTGGTCCTGAGTCTAATTTGCAGCTAATCATAACATCTTTCTCTGTGGAAACTCCATCTTCTGGCACGTTGTATAACCATCGCTGTCCATGGAAACCCTAGCTCAGTTTCTTGTCCATCAAGCACTGCTTCCTTTGCTTGGGTGTTTTTGATGTTTTTATCCCTTCTTTCTTCTCTTGTATTGGTTTCCTGTCAGACCTGGAATACTGCGTGACAGCTCCATTTATATCTGATGCAGAACATGAAGCTGTGACATTTCTATTATCCTCGAAGACTGAAGATGCAGTAGTGGCAGTGTGTTCTGCAGAAGGTATAAAACTACACCCAAAAGAGACAAAGAGAAGTGGTCTAATTAACAGAGTGGTCTAATTCACAGAGCAAAATGAGCACACATTAAAATGCAACTTCATTCAAAATATCTCATTGAAATAGGGCACAAAATCCTCCAAGTGGGGCAAAACCAGCCTTACCCAAATGCACTGACAGCCATGAGGAAGCTCCAGCTTCTGCTGCTACCAGTCAGCACAGCTGAATCCTAACACTGTAAACTCATCTGTACAAAGCAGCTGTGACAGAGCTGACGGTCTGAGCTGTCAGATGCAATCTTTGTGCGTAAGGAGGAACAAGGTAATTCTGCACTGCCTTCGAGGTCCTTCATCAGTGGAGGTCTGAAGAGAAGTTCAGTCAAAACTTGTTTTTCAGTCATGCTGGTTATACTGGAGCAACAATTCCACTTTCACATGATGCTTCCAGGCAAGGACAGTACACAGCATGAATCCACGGATCTGATCCCCTAAGGAAGTTTCTATGGAAGTCACTGCACGGTAAAGTGGATGCTCTCATGCCAACAACCAGCGTGTGCTTTTGGATGTTATTCCGCTAAAATCTGAGCTATACCCTGTGTAGAACAGGATCAGTTTTCACCCGAAAACTGAAGAGCCAAATAAGATGGCAAATAAAACTGCTGTAAGGTGGTCTTTGCAAAGTCATTCACTATCATGTTGCTATCAGCAAACATTGTTTTTCTTCTTTATTTCCCATTTAGCCCATGAAAATCCCGGAGGACTGCAGTGTATTTCATCATGCTGTAACATTTTTAGAGCTGACACACTTTTCCTCAACCAACCCTAAGGAGTAATAAAGGGGTTTCCTTTCTCCTGGCACTCTTTTAGCAGTGCTTTCCCATAACACAAACCATTAGCAAAGCTGGTGTAGATCTTCAGGGGCAATTCCAGGGGTAACTTTACAAGCTGCAGATGTGACTCATTGACACGAAAGCAAGAAGATAAAAAAGTCTAATCCAAATCAGCTTTGCATCTCTCTTTCAACAGCTCTTATCCTTTATGCAACCAGGGAGCTCATTTGTCATTTCCACCGGTACTCCCAGACTCGTGGAGGACCTTCGGCATGTGAAGGAAAGCAGCCAAGGGTGTGCAGAGACTGCCTCAGCCACTTTGCTCTACCTTTCACCTCCTGCAAAGGAACAGATGAAGGCAATAGAAAATAATTCAGAATGCTGAAGGTGCTTCACTCCTAAATCAATTCTGGAGCTAATTTGCACGACCTGAGGACCTGGCACAGCTTGTCTGCAGAGGGATTTATCTCCTTCAGCATGCTGCCCTGGCCTGGAACATCAGAGGGATGGGCGATACACAGCTCACAGGTCAATGTGACACAGCTACCCTGCTCCCTCTCTCCAACTCAGCACCAGATTGCTCTGCTGGCATATGGGCTCCTTTCTCCAAGCAAACAACAGGCACAGGATGATGGACAATGCCTGTCATGGATCTCAGGGGACTCAGAAGTCTTTGGGGCACTAACTAGTGTCACCTGGGGCATCCAGGGCTGGGCTCAGGGATTCTATTTAAGCTCAGCCTGGACCTTTTAAGGAACTAATAGTCCAGTAGTAGAGCAGTACTGCAGGAAGGCAGTGCTTCTGATTCTGCCATAGATATGATCTGTATGGTTATGATGCTCCTTCATCTTGCTTTATGCCCTGTCTTATCAACACAGACCTTCCTGGGGGGTCACTGACCTGATCCTGACCTGTGGATTGCCTTTCTAACTGGACCTGGGATCTACCTCATCACTGTTGTATGAGCTTTTTGGTTTGGCCACTCCACTGCTGACGTGGCTATGCCCTGTGGCTGAAACGATGTGCTAAGTATTAGAGAAGACCTTTTCCCACAAAGTCCCATAAAATTAAAGATCAAATGTTATCCTTAAAGGTAAGGTTTAGTTAAACCTGGAAACCTGGGGCCTGCAGCACAGTGGTGATGGTGTTGATCCTTTTTTGGATGGCTTTACACTTCATGGGTGTGTAAGTCCCAAGGATAACCACAGCTCGTAACTATTTTGCACCGTTAGCCAGGCTGCTTTTGCTGTGTGTAAGAAACTCCTTTATTGAATGAACAGCCACCCTGGATGCAATGGTCTGCTGATAGAGTCGATCCATTGGCACAGGAAGAACTCTGCTTTGCCTGGCAAGGAATCAACTGGAAAACCCTTTGTCCAGTGCTTGGTTGGTTTGGGCATTGTTGTGTTTTTGTTTCTCAAGCCTTTCGACACGCTAGTACTCAAGGTCTTTAGTCTCTTTCAGAAGGTCCAGCTGGTTGGAGGCTCTTGTTCACTAGGACCGATACTTTGGTGGTCTGTTGGGCTTATGTGTCTGTTACATGGTTGGCTCGGAGGTTGTGCACTGGCTTGGTAACCCTACAACTGTTGTTTCTTTAGGCAACAACAGCTTATGCTTACTCTTAAAAGTCAGTGGCAAGACTGTCAACAAAGTTTGTGCGAGTGCCATACGAGGATTCTTTACTCGGGAATCATTTTGGGCAGCTCATTTATCCCGCTGAGGTGCTGTGACATTGACATCCTCTATTAAAGACATACCTTCTGTAGCCTCAAAATATCAGCGACTGGGAAGCTGCCCCCGAAGCCAGGTAAGGAAAGATCACAACGAAGCAGTTGCAGCTGGATAATTATGCTGATGTTCCCCCTTGCCCCTAAAGCCTGGGGGGAGATATTTCGGGAATGAATGAATGAATAGCTATAACAAATGTTTGTGACACTGGAGCAGCATCACTCTCTCAAATTCTCTCCAAACTCATCATACACCACAGGTTCTGCTGCTGACATTTAAACCTGAGCAGCATGCTAATGAGTCCTGGAGTGGGGAGATGTTTTCAGCAGTGGATCTGCAGCTGCAGCGGGCTTGAAGAGAAACACCACAGAGATAGCAGCCTGCTGCTTCCCCAGCCTGGATTCAGAGGTGGCTTTGGCAGTTTGTTTATTGAGGTTGAGGGTTTGGGAGGCAGTTGGAGAGTGATGGAGTAACGGCTCATTTACAACATAATTTTGAGTTGCCTGCTTCTATGGGCTGCTTGGTTGGAACTGCATAGAAGTAAGACAAGACAGGGATGGCATCTCATCAGGAATCTGTCTTTAGATTAGTCCTCTGAGGGTGACTACCTACCAGCTTGTGAAACTTAGGTCCATGTTGAGATTACTGAGGTTTGTTTGTAGGCGACCCTGTGTATGTGGGCCTGTTGGAGCATGTCCTGAGGAGGTCATGAAAATGCTCCGAGGATTGGAGAACCTCTCTTATGGAGACAGGCTGAGACAGTTGGAGTGGCTTAGCCTGAAGAGAAGACTCCAGGGGGAACCTTACAGTGACCTTCCTGTCCCTGAAAGAGGTCTATTAGAAGTCTGGAGAAGACTCTTGACAAGGACAAGTCATGGTTTTAAGATAAAAGAGGGTAGATTAAGGCTGGATATGAGGAAAAAGCTCTTGAATCTGAGGGGTGTGGGATCCTTGAACAGGCTGCCTAGAGAGGAGGTGGAGACCCCATCCCTGGAGCCATTCAAGGTCGAGCTGGATGGGGCTGTGGGCAATCTGTTCTAGTGAGAGATGGCCCTGCATGTTGTAGAGGGCTTGGACTAGATGACCTTTGGAAGACCCTTCCGACCCAACATGTTCTCTGATTCCATGATGCTCTGCATGGAAACCTTCAATTTTGCTGTTGTCTTCCAAGGTCACTGGTTGCCTGAGTGCTGAGTCCATGCTTAATGGTCAGCCTCCTGTTCTTGTTTTATTCACAGCAGGGCTGGACACAGGCAACCTCCTGTGTTATTTTTCCCCCCACTTTCTTGGCTTGGTTGCTCTGGCTGTTTAGATCCGTGTGTGCTGTCGGTGGTCAGGTCTGAGAAATGAAGCTCAACAGGTGGCAGGATAGCTACTGGCAGTCAATTTATTATCATTAGCTGGTACAAGGAAAACAGAGTTCAAATAAAAATTAAAAAACTATAGCAAGTGTTGGGGCTCTAATCTCTGTACTTGGCATGATTCTTGTTTTGAAAAAAGCCTTACGGTCACTATTCAGCTAATTCTTTGCCTGAAAAGGTTTTTCTCTGCATCATTTAGAGGACACAGTATGTTGCTCAAAGTTTGCAAAAATTACACTGATTTAGTATCTACTTAGGACAAAGAAATAACAGTACCCTTCATTCTAAATAAGAGGAATAGCAATGATTCCCACCAAGATACATCAGACTGAACCTAAAGATCTAGAAGAAATGGATCAGTAATTATCACCTTAGAGATAAAATCAGCCTGGGAGGAATGTTACTGATGTCAACAGAAGACACTAGACCCTCTAAAATGTCACAGGTTGAACCCTAGACCTTGAAAATGTATTTTAAGCAGTCTTGTGGGACAGATTCTTACCCGAGTTACCACAAGAACCAATGGAGAAAAATTTGCTTTTCTTTTCCTCCTTTTTTTAAAGCTTAGTGTTTGCAAATAAGCAAATATTTGACTTTCCATCCTCATAGAACCATTAGGGATGGGAAGGGACCTTGAAAGACCATCTAGTCTAATCCCCTGCCGCAGCAGGATCACCTAGACCAAGTCACACAGGAACAGACCTTGTACGTCTCCAGAGAAGGAGACTCCAGAACTCCCCTGGGCAGCCTGTTCCACTGCACCCGTACACTCCCTGGGAAGAAGTTCCTGCCAATATTTATCGGGAACCTCCTCTGTTCCAGCTTGCACCCATAGCCCCTTTTTCTTATCAACAGATGACATCAAGAAGACCCTGGTTCCATCCCCCTGACACCCACNAGTCATCCTGCTGCCCACTAGGACCCCCAGGTCCCTTTCTCCAACACTGCTCCCCAACAGGAAGTCCAGGAGCATCTTGTTTATCCATGCTGGTCTCTTGGCATTCTTGCCTGCCTTCTTGGAATACACTGCTCCTGGGCTTGGAGGAGATTGTCCTTGAATAATGACCAGCTCTCTTGGGCGCATGTTACCTCTTTCCACCCTCAGAGTGGAAATTGCCCATCTGACTTATTTAGCTTTTAAAAGGAGTAATTATTAATCCTGGTAGGCAGCTAATACAGTTGGGTTTGATTTATAATGTGAGGTACATGATTGTTTGTAGAAATTCCTGTGCATTGCTTTGGTAGAGCAGATGATTAATATATAATTGTGTGTAAATTGCTTTCTATATCCATATGTTAACCCCCTCTTGGTCTTTAAGGTGGCGGAGTCTACACAGCTTGCAGAAAAAGAACAGAATCAATAAGTGGAACAAACTGGAACATTGACGTGTCTCACTATGGCATCACTGTAGCTGAAAAGGTCAGGTGTCTAAGTCCTGAACGCTGCCTTTAATGAGTTTATCTTGACAAATGTAGTGCTTTCTGTTCTGTTTCTCTTCTAAAGATTAAAAAACCTGGTTTTGTTCTCTAAATGCCTAGTTTCAAAGCTGAATACTGTTATATTTCCAAGCAATCAATATTTTCTTCAGAGGAATTGACCTTTTTGATTAATTTGTTGAAATTGGAGCTGTCTACATTCTGTAAGATAATATAAAATTGCTTTTATAACACAAGATCCAAGAAGGATCTTTCTTAATGTGCTTTATTCTATCATGGGACACACCACTACCTTCTGACTTCTGCATAATTACTTGATTAAAAGGAGTGAGAAAAGAAAAACTCACATACTGGTGACACTAAAATAATTATGAGAAACCCTGTGGGTAGGGGAAAGCTGCTGTGGGCTGTGATGGAGCCCAGGAGCGGACAGCTGGAGCAAGACTGACAGAGCAAAGAGACCTGCTTGTCTGTCTTCTTCAGTCCCTGGCCTGTCATGATTGAGGATGACGTAGAATTAGGTGCATCCTAAGTAAAGGTGCTATGTGTTCTAGCTTCCAGCTTGTTCTGTTGCCGTGGTAATAGTTCACTTCTTTCTCCTTAGTGGGAGACAGTGAGTATTATGTGAAGCTTTTGTGGAGCGACACTCCTTCAGAAACAGCAGCTGTGAACTCCCTGGTTGGGCAAGATAAAGAAATGCCAGCACCAATTCTCACTTCTGTGTGACAGCAATTTCTTCTCTGAATTCAAACAGGTCCTAAAAGCTGATGTTATCTTTTTGAGTGTCCTTAGTGCTTTGAAGGTCACTAAGGGCATTTACTTCACCTCCTCTTTCTGCTGAGCTAGTGTTGGATTCCTCTTTTGGGTTAAAACATCCATATTAAAGTTTCTTGGTATTTATTGCATAGATGAGCTTTAACTATCAAAGCTTATTTCACTAACTTTGAAAAGAACTCTTCCATGTCCTTATGATGCTTTTCTTCATAGCGAATCAGGAGTGTTTCGCGCTCTACAGAAATCATTTGATGCTGCCTGTCAAAGTCTACTAATGCTATGTCAGGTTCTTACTTAGAAGTAATTCAGTTCTATCATATCAGCTTCAACTTCACTTTAGTGACCTTCTGAACATGAAAGCAAGTCAGACTTTTCTCTCAGCTGCTCGAGACGTCAAGATTTTAATTGCTTCTACAGTACCTGTCACTAAACTCAGCTAGCTATGGCTCCACTATGATCGTTCTCAAGACTTCTGGGTCTACAAAAGCAACTGAGTAAGAAATCCTTTTGATACCAAAGGAATTAGAAAGCAGACCTTACATTTTTAAAACGCCATGCTTTTCAAGGGATCATTCTTAACCCAGTAAAACTAATGGCAATCCATCCAACAGAATTCAGTGTCACACCAAGCTGTTGTCTCCCAGGCACATTCTGAGCCAGCTAGATACAGTAAACAAAACTTAATGAGCTATAATTAACATCACATTGTTTAATATGCATTACTTGGCAGAGAAATTATTTGCTTTCAAGTGAAAGTATGGTTCTGATCTAGAAAATCACTTTAGGAGTGGCACTGGGAACTGGCATATTTATCTGCTCCGTTCAGAAGTAAAAAACCCCCTACATTTCTTCTGCCTGACTGCTCACCCTGTAAATGGCAGATCTGAAATGAAATGTAAGCCCTGTCCTTCTCTGCTTACAATTTATCATCGCTGACCTCGATAAAGCTCAAAGAGATCGCAGCTGAGATCAAAAATGCAAATGAAAGGTGTCTGTTGTAACCCTGAATGAAAGACACGTTGGCGGTTGGGAACGCAGCTTTCTACACTGACTTCAATTACCTCTCCATCTGGTGTTTGGGAGCTAATTCGGAAAGTGTTTATACATCTTCTTAATCCTCCTGCTGGAAATATCGCTGCCAACAAGTGGAAGCTCCATCTAGTCTGATTATGCCAAGTCTTTCATTTTCCACTGATTCTGTAGACTTTTTAGCTGTAGAAGTGATGTTGGGAGCGGGGTGGAGGGGAGAGAAATCCCTTCTTCCTCTGACACTGTATCTCACGTCTATCTGGTTACCTGCATGGTGTTTTCTGATCACGCAGGCTTGCTGAGGAGCACAAATGTGGCCAAAGCAGTTGTACAACGTGGTTGACTACCTCTCTTGCTAAAGGCTTCCCCGTGTGGTCCCAAAGCTGCTGTGTGCATGACCATCTTCACAGACTGCCTGAGCTCAGACCTTAAAGAACGGGTGAAAATCTGCCTGATCTAAAGACTACAAAACAAAACCAGAAGCAGGGAAATGTCACCACCTGGATGTATTTGTGTTACGTCCCACAGGAGTTAGCTCTTAGGTCTTTAATTAATAAAAATGAAAACAAAATCATTAGTGGCTGCTCAAGGGGTTGAACAGAAGTAGGTGTTTACACATCTCTGCTGTTGTTCTGTGGCTGGGGCTGTTGCCAAAGAGAGGGAAATGATGAAGAAAGAAATAGTTAAGGAATTACTTCAGAATCCACAAGCTGTTTATTGGCATTCGGTATGTGCTGGATGCCTCACTGCTGCTCTCACCTGCTCCTCTCATTGCCTGGCTTTTCCTCTATCACAGAATGTATTGGGTTGGAAGGAATCTCCAAAGGTCATCCAGTCCAACCCCTCTACAACAAGCAGGGACATTTCTAACTGGAACAGATTGCTCAGATCTCCATCCTGCCCAAGCTTGAATGGCTCTAGGGATGGGGTCTCCACCCTCTCACTAGGCAGCCTGTCCAGGTATCCCTCACCCTCAGGTTCAACAACTTTTTCCTCATATCCAGCCTCAATCTACCCTTTTCCATCTTAAAACTATGATGAAAACTCCTGTTGTTCTCTGCGTTCCTGAACAACCTTCCTCTTTCTGGGATTTGAAGGTGACTATAAGGTCTCCAGGAGTCTTCTCTTGAGGCTGAACAACGCCAGGTCTCTCTTCATAAGAGAGGTGCTCCAGATCACTGAGCATTTTTTCAGCCTCTTCTGGATATGAGCCGACAGGTCCACATCCTTCTTGTTAGAGGCTCCAGAACCGGATGCAGGACTCCAGGTGAGGTCTCAACAGGACAGAGTAGAGGGGCAGAATTACCTCTCTCAATTTGTGGAAATGCTTTGTGGACCAAGATTTCGGCTGAGGCTGTTGTAACACTCACAGGACTTAGAGTCCTGTGGTGACTGCTAGAATTAATGGGCAACATCTGGAGCACTTTGCAAAAGAAGGACTAAATTATGTATTCTGCCTGTATCATTTCAATAGAGAGAATGAAGGCAGATGAGGCAAATCCCTAAACTCTCAGATGTAAAGACAAGTGAGAAGCTGACAACATCTGTAGTAACTGCTTGGAACAGTCCTAACAAACATGATTTGAAATTGGTCTCTGTTATTGATGAAGGACAGATGTAACTGAAGTCCCACAGACCCTGCCCTGGGAGCTGGGTGTAGATCAGTTTGCTGACCCGATTGGGAAACCAAATAATGAGTCAAGAGAGTTGATAGTCAGATTTTGGAGTGCCATGTCTGTTGCCATCAAGCCAAAGGGCTTTCCTCCGTGGTCACCAGCACTAGAAAGACACAGACCTGTTAGAGCAGGTCCAGAAGAGGATCATAAAACTGATCAGAGGGCTAGAACATCTCTTTATGAAGATAGCGAGAGTTACTGATGTTCACAGTGAAGAACTTTTCGTGGCCTTTGTGTATATAAAGGGTGCTTTTAAGGTAGATACTTTTTTTACCAGGGTCTATGGTGACAGATGTAAGGCAATGAGGTGACGGTTTGTACTGAAAGAGAGTAGATGTAGATTGCCCGTAGGGAAGAAATGAGAGTTCTGAGACACTGGAATGTGTTGCCCAAAGATGCTGTGAAGGCTCCATCCCTGGAAGTCTTCAAGGACAGGTTGAATAGGGCTCTGGGCAACCAGGTCTGGTGAGAGATGTCCCTGACTATGGTGTGAGGAAGGGGATGACTAGATAACTTTTAAAAGGTTCCTCCCAAACCAAACTATTCCATGGTTCTATGATGGAAGTGCAGGTGTCATTGTGCTTCAATGTCCTGAAGAAAAGGTACAGCAAGGGTCAG
>VZRI01004835.1:0-36137 GCA_013397515.1 Upupa epops
TATGGAGACATGGTTTCTCCCCGCTCGTGTCTGGCTGCCTCCGTTGCACCTTCTACCCTCAGCACCCTGCCCGCTGTTGCAGAGTATACTGCGTTGTCTGCAGGGTGCTGGCGTATGATGCCACCGAGACTGGTGCCGCAACTTCATGGGTCCAGGAGGCTCAGTAATAAATAACTGTCCGCTACCCTGCAGTGTTCTGGGCCAACTGTGAGGATTTGTTGGCCAATGCCTCAATCGGTAGAGGTCCCTCCTCACAGGAGAGCTAGAGAGCCTGCTCTCCTCAACAGCTATGGAGACATGGTTTCTCCCCAGTCATGTCTGGCTGCCTCCATTGGACCTTCTGCCCTCAGCACCCTGCCCACTGTTGCAGAATATACTGCATCATCTGCAAGGTGCTGGCCTACAATGCCACCAAGACTGGTGCCGCAACCTCATGGGTCCAGGAGGCTCAGTAATAAATAACTGTCCTCTACCCTGCAGTGTTCTGGGCCAACTGTGAGGATTTGTTGGCCAATGCCTCAATCGGTAGAGGTCCCTCCTCACAGGAGAGCTAGAGAGCCTGCTCTCCTCAACAGCTATGGAGACATGGTTTCTCCTTGATCGTGTCTGGCTGCCTCAGTTGCACCTTCTGCCCTCAGCACCCTGCCCGCTGTTGCAGAGTATACTGCGCCGTCTGTAGGGTGCTGGCCTATGATGGCAGCGAGACTGGTGCCGCAACCTCATGGGCCCAGGATTTCAGTACTAAATAACTGTCCACTACCCTGCAGTGTTCAGGGCCAACTGTGCGGATTTGTTGGCCAATGCTGCAAACAGTAGAGGCCCCTCCTCTCAAGAGAGCTAGAGCACCTGCTCGCTTCAACAGCTATGGAGACATGGTTTCTCCCTGATCGTGTCTGGCTGCCTCCTTTGCACATTCTGCCCACAGAACCCAGCCCGCAGTTGCAGAGTATACTGCGTCGTATGCAGGGAGCTGGCCTACGATGCTACCGAGACTGGTGCCGCACCCTCATGGGTCCAGGATTACATTACCAAATAACTGTCCGCAACTCTGCAGTGTATAGGGCCAACTGTGCAGTTTTGTTGGTCAATGCCTCGAACGGTAGAGGTCCCTCCTAACAGGAGAGCTAGAGAGCCTGCTCTCCTCAACAGCTATGGAGACATGGTTTCTCCCCTATCGTTTCTTGTCTGCCTCCATTGGACCTTCTGCCCTCAGCACCCAGCCCGCTGTTGCAGAGTATACTGCGTCGTCTGCAGGGTGCTGGCCTGTGATGCCACGGAGACTGGTGCCGCACCCTCAAGGGTCCAGGAGGCTCAGTAACAAATAACTGTCCACTACCCTGACGTGTTCTGGGCTGACTGTGGGGAGTTGGTTTCCAATGTCTCAATCGGTAGAGGTCCCTCCTAACAGGAGAGCTAGAGAGCCTGCTCTCCTCAACAGCTATGGAGACATGGTTTCTCCCTGATCGTTTCTTGGCTGCCTCCATTGGACCTTCTGCCCTCAGCACCCTGCCCGCTGTTGCAGAGTATACTGCGTCGTCTGCAGGGTGCTGGCCTACAATGCCACTAAGACTGGTGCCGCAACCTCACGGGTCCAGGAGGCTCAGTAATAAATAACTGTCCATTACCTTGCAGTGTTCTGGGCAAACTATAGGGATTTGGTGTCCAATGCCTCAAACGGTAGAGGTCCCTCCTCGCAGGAGATCTAAAGCGCCTGCTCCCCTCAACAGCTATGGAGACATGGTTTCTCCTTGATCGTGTCTGGCTGCCTCTGTTGCACCTTCTGCCCTCAGCACCCTGCCAGCTGTTGTAGAGCACACTGCTTCATCTGTAGGGAGCCGGCCTATGATGCCACCGAGTCTGGTGCCGCACCCTCATGGGTCCATGAGTCCAGTATCAAATAACTGTCTGCTACCCTGCAGTGTTCTGGGCAAACTGTGCGGAGTTGGTTGCCAATGTCTCAATCGGTAGAGGTCCCTCCTCACAGGGGAGCTAGAGCGCCTGCTCTCTTCAACAGCTATGGAGACATGGTTTTTCTCCAGTCATGTCTGGCTGCCTCCTTTGGACCTTCTGCCCTCAGCACTCTGCCCGCTGTTGCAGAGTATACTGCGTCGTCTGCAGGGTGCTGGCCTATGATGCCACCAAGACTGGTGCCGCTCCTTCACAGGTCCAGGAGGCTCAGTACCAAATAACTGTCCATTAATTTGCAGTGTTCTGTGCCAACTGTAGGGAGTTGGTGTCCAGTGCCTCAAACGGTAGAGGTCCCTCATCGCAGGAGAGCTACAGCGCCAGCTCTCCTCAACAGCTATGGAGACATGGTTTCTCCCCTATCGTTTCTTGTCTGCCTCCATTGGACCTTCTGCCCTCAGCACCCAGCCCGCTGTTGCAGAGTATACTGCATCGTCTGCAGGGTGCTGGTCTATGACGCCACCGAGACTGGTGCCGCACCCTCAAGGGTCCAGGAAGCTCAGTAACAAATAACTGTCCACTACCCTGCAGTGTTCTGGGCCGACTGTGGGGAGTTGGTTTCCAATGTCTCAATCGGTAGAGGTCGCTCCTCACAGGAGAGCTAGAGAGCCTGCTCTCCTCAACAGCTATGGAGACATGGTTTCTCCCTAATCGTTTCTTGTCTGCCTCCATTGGACCTTCTGCCCTCAGCACCCAGCCCGCTGTTGCAGAGTATACTGCATCGTCTGCAGGGTGCTGGTCTATGACGCCACCGAGACTGGTGCCGCACCCTCAAGGGTCCAGGAAGCTCAGTAACAAATAACTGTCCACTACCCTGCAGTGTTCTGGGCCGACTGTGGGGAGTTGGTTTCCAATGTCTCAATCGGTAGAGGTCGCTCCTCACAGGAGAGCTAGAGAGCCTGCTCTCCTCAACAGCTATGGAGACATGGTTTCTCCCTAGTCATGTCTGGCTGCCTCTGTTGCACCTTCTGCCCTCAACACCCTGCCCGCTGTTGCAGAGTATGCTGTGCCGTCTGTAGGGTGCTGGCCTATGATGCCAGCGAGACTGGTGCCGCAACCTCATGGACCCAGGATTTCAGTACTAAATAACTGTCCACTACCCTGCAGTGTTCAGGGCCAACTGTGCGGATTTGTTGGCCAATGCTGCAAACGGTAGAGGCCCCTCCTCTCAAGAGAGCTAGAGCACCTGCTCTCTTCAACAGCTATGGAGACATGGTTTCTCCCCGATCGTGTCTGGCTGCCTCCTTTGCACATTCTGCCCTCAGCACCCAGCCCACTGTTGCAGAGTATACTGCATCATGTGCAGCACAGGTCTATGATGCTACTGAGACTGGTGCCGCACCCTCAGAGGTCCAGGAAACTCAGGGTCCAGCAAGCTCCCTTCTGGCATTGGCGTCTGTAAGGAGAAGCAGAAGAGGTCAAGGACCCAACCCCCAAAGCCAGCAGAGCATGATAGACCAGAGCGGTGCCACCAGCCCAGGGGCACCTGGAGATTTGTCGCTTACCAGTGCTGTGTCGAGCACAGCTATCGCACTCCCAGCTGGCAATGCTGGTGTCCAAGCCACAGTAGTACCGGTGGATGCCTTCTGCAGCGCAGGAGCTGCACAGAAGCAGTTGCCAGGGCCTGGGGAAAGAAATGGGTTCTCAGCTGTGAGGACAAAGTTAGCCTAGCAGAGGAATCCCCGGTAGAGTTCTTGTTCTTAATTGTTATCCTTTGAGCCCTTGCAGGGCCCGTGCAGAGCCCCAGAGCTTTGTAAACTTACTGCTCCTCATCCTCGTCTCCGCTCCCTGCCTTGAGGACAGAGGCACTCATTGGCATCGCAGCGTCCATGCCTCTCCATTAGTGTTTCATGGTCATCCATGTTCTCCCACACTGGCGGTCTGGTGGAGAGAGGAACATGGATTAGCTTGTGCTGTCCTGGTCCCGCTATAAGGCTTCTGCAAGGGGGTCCTGCCTTTTTCCACTCTGCCCTATTTCCAGCTCCCCCATGAACTGCAGCCCAGACTCAGGGGGCAGCAGAGGGCCAGGACAGCAGGGGCAGATGCTGGTTGGCACAGTTCTTGCACCCTGCTGTCTCGTGAGCAGGTAAGAAGTATTAAAACCAACCTCCTGGGTACTCGGATGCCCATGGTGAGCATAACTGCAAGAAACTCATGCTGGTCACAACACAGCGGGCACCGGAAGCAGGATGTTCCTGCACACAGAGCCTGTCTCTGCAGGAGAAACACAAAAGGAACAGGAGTGAGGCCGGGCTGCTGCTGCAGCTGCGCTCCTGCCATGCTCTGGGTACAACGGAATGAATGGCTCCTATCTGAATGCAGCCCCGGTGGAACCAGGCATGTTGGCATGCCGGGCACACCAAGGTGCCATAGGACACTCTGTCATCCACGGAGTCCATGCAGATGAGGCAGGTGGTGTTGTCAGGAACTGCCTCTGCTGCCTGCTCTGGACGGTGCTCCCAGCAGTAGGATCTGGCAGAAGAAAATTGATGAGTGAGAAGGGAAGTGCTGGGTCCTTTCCTCAGCAGGGGAGAGAGAGGAGGTGTTAAGGAGACCCAGACCTCGCTCAGCTCTGGCTCTGCCTGTGACCAGCCACTGGCAAGTGCCACTTCTCTTGTTTGCCTGATGGTGGCGGGAAGAGAGAGTTCTGTGAGTGAGGCACCTCCCCCACAACGACCGGCTGCCCTTACCTGTAGGGCTCAAAATACTGGTTGATGCAGCCACCCTGCACCGCACACGGGAAATGGAAGCTGCGGTCACAATTTGTGCCCTGGCAGTGGATGGAGGCCCCGGTCTCCCTGCACACGAAGCACTCCTGCAAAGCACACAGAGCAGCCCCCACCAGCATCAGCCTCAGAGTCCCCAGCGTGAGCCAGCCCCACACCTCTACGCAGGGCGCAGGATGCGGCCACCGCTGGGTCACAGCCTGCCGATCTGCCCGGTTGACAACGCTCCTCGGCTGCAACCCCTGTGGGGCTGCTGGGAGAAAGACCTTTGTCCCACAGCTGGTTGGAAGGACTCTCCCAGCACAAATCTCCCTGATCTTCTCACATCCTCACCTTCTGCGCTGCCTGCTGGACTGCGTGTTGAATATTCCTCACATATAATCCCACCAGCTGCACAGACTGGATCTGTTGATCACAGAGGTCGCTGGCAAAACACTGCAGCAGAGAACAGAGATGAGAGGAGGAGCTGATGAGCAGAGTGTGGCAGGGAACGCGTATGGGAAAGCGGGAAGGAGCCATCGAGGAACTCACTAGGCAAAACTGGTGGATGCAGATCTCTTCCTGCTCATATTTTTGTCCGTAGACTTCCTCGTTATCCTCTGAATGGCGGCAGAGCACGCACACGGCTGGGGAGAGAGCAAAAGGCACCTGGAGTAGCACTCCCACTTTCCAGACTCCCACTGCCACCCTCCATCCTTGTCCCACCCCCAAATGGTCCTGACGGCCCCTCCGACCGGTTGCAGGATGGAAAGTTTGCTCTTACCCCCTCCTCCATTGCATCAGGATCTTTCAGAGCAGAGTAATACAAATGAATTTAATAGCTGAACTGAAGCAGAGGAGACTTAGTTGACTTCATTTCCCCACTGACCACTATTGAAACCATTTAGATGTTCTGGCTGGGAAAAGAGATTCTTCCAGCTTTCCTTGAATGAAAGCAAGGATTCCCTTTGACATCAGTGATGGCAAGGAAGATTCAAAGCCATGCTCCTGATTGCTTTGTTCAGTTATATGGTTAATAAAAAAAATGCATGTGGGATGTAGAACTAACTGGTTGTAATTATTAGGTATCACAAACTGAGAAATTAATCCAATTCTCACTCTGCTGAGGGACTGGGAATAGAATGTCAAGAGAAATCAGTCATATGTTACTTCTAAAGGGGCCATTTCAGTTTCAACAAACTGCAAACGAGTATTGATTTCTATACGTAAGCTACAAATGAAAAAGAACTACAAAACTTCTCAGCAGCTTGAAAAGCCAATATCGACCCACCTAGAATGGCTTTTACGAGAGCAATGCTTAGCTGATGAAAATAAATAGCAGTAAAATAGCTTCTCACTTGTAATTTTTATCTAATTTTGTATCAGGTTCATAATCCTTTGTAAGTGTCATCTAATGCATCACTGGTAACTGCAGAAATGTGTAGAATTAATAAAGAAGGTGCCTGGATGTGGAATAGCCACCCACCTCCAATCCTCTTGGATGGTTTACGTTTGATACGTGATACTCCTCTAGTCAAAGTATAAAATCTATTGATTTGTAAGGTGAGTCTTATTCTTCAGTTCCAGCAAGAGAAGCTCTTTCTTTGCCCAGGGTCCCAGTTTTGTTCCATTGATTTGTCTTCATCCCAACATGGATCTTCAGCCATGAAACTGTGTGGTGCTTCTATAACAGTTCTAATAGGAGTGGCTACGGAGTTGCAAACCAGTGGTTTAGAGTCAAAGTAAGTTTAATAAATGCTACCTTTAAATAACTAAGGCAGAAGAAACGAGTACCGGATAGTAGATGGGAGTGAATTGGCAAGCTGCACAAAGGGAACTTTAGCAGGAAGGGGATTAGAGCAAGGATATAGGTGCCTGGTTTTGTGGAATGTCAAGCATTCCACAAAAGGTGTGGGATTGCTGCATCTGGAGATCCGTTCTTGTTCTGTTGTCCCTAAAATGGGATGGGGTGGATGGATGGAGTAGCCCAGTTATGGTCATTAGCAGAGCATAGGACTTGGATCAGTCCACTTGAATATGAAGGGTCAAACACAACTTCCCATTGTCATCCTTGTGCCAGAAGGCAAGTGCTGGTGGAGCAGCTGTTAGGTCTCTGAATGCATCTGTCCAACATTTAACACCTCTAATATTCTGGGTAACACTGGGATTCCTACACCTGGAAGATTCCTACACCTACCCTTCAAGAGTTCCCAGGTCTCCTTCAGGTTCAGTGAGATTGTTTCTTGCCTAATGCACACCACAAAATGCTAGACCGTTTTTTCACGGGATTTTAGAGCAATCCTTAGCTCTTTCATTAACTCTATCTAATGAGGTAAGAAATCTTTACTAAGCAAACACCACTGATTTTTATGCTCCACAGGCTTTAAATCGTTTGTAGTTCTGCTTCTGCAAGGATGTAAGTTAGGTAGGGGAGGTTGTTGCTTGCAGTAGGATATGGGTGTTTCAAGTCCAGCACATGCTTTTCCAGCCTGGAGTTTGAATCTGTATCTATTTGTGGCCAATTGCAAACAAGAGCAACTCCACAGCTTATGTTAGAAATATTACTGTTTGGTAATTATTACTGTTTGAAAGGAAAACCAGCTGAGAAGCAGGTGTTGTATATGACCTGACAAAGAAAAAGTTAAACAAGTGTCTTTCTGTATCTTCAGATCAAGATGAACTTTGATAAACTTGGCTATTGAAAAAACAAGCAAATGTTCTTCCTCTTTTAATTTGCAAATTAAGCTAAACTTACATAATCGAATCTGATCGGAGTTTATTTTCAGCTGAAGAGTTTACCACAGTGTTAAAAGACTAAAGCCAAAATCACAACTGCTTATTGTGGCCTGTCCCTGCTGCAAAGGTATTCCTGATTTCAGAGCAACAAACCTACTTAATGAAAGGGGTTTTGTACTAAATGAATATTTAGAAGTGCAGAAATTGATGTTTCTCATTCCAGTGCAGAAAGGATTTTTGACTCAGACCCCTCCTCCCTTTGAGATGCCATTTACCTACCTCAGAGTCTAATAAGGTTAATGTGTTGGATGTTCCCCTGGTGCAAGTTGCATCCATGGGAAGAATACTGCCTGAATAGAGTTCTCTGGCTCTATTCATTCACTTTCAATGTGTCAAATTAATTTTGCCACACGGGTAATAAAAGCTGTGCTTCTGTGTATTTCTATAAACATTTTCGATTTAGAAAGTGTTTATGATTTCTTTCAACAATGAAATCCAAACTGTGTGCAGACCAATATCAGCGAGTAATTTCAGAGGCGACCGAGGCATGTAATTGAGTTTTGGAATAGATAGCGGTGGTGGTAGTGGGGGGTTTAGTTATTAGAGTCTTTAGTGTGCTGATTAATTCTATTAGAGGAGTTAATTAGACTGAGAAGGTTGGGGTGAGAATGGGTACAAATGGCTTTAAAGCACTGGATTTAACTCAGAGCTGATTATTCTGTGCACAGAGAAATGCCATTGCTCCCCATTTTGGACTCACGTGTGTGATTAGAGCTCATCAGTGCAGCCCCGTGCCTGCCAGCAAGGACAGACAACGAGTTTGGTTGCAGTTCTATCTCCTTTCAACTGTGACCTCCCAAGTGAGGCACCGCAGGGTACAGATTTGACCTGACTTAAAATTAATAAGCTCCTGCGCATTCTCCACAATAACGAAATTAATAATTACAATATCTGTGTTTCTGGCACAGCCTCCCCATATTGTTTCCTGTAAGGAATAAACAGGCACCACTTAAGGGCCCTCTCTGGCTCTGCAGACTTCAGAAGAGCTTGGGCTCAAGACTTAGAATGGGAGACTCAGATTTTCCTCTGCCAAAAGAAGAGATTTGTAAGCTGGAGGTCTGGCAGCTGCAATATCTGCCCTGGAGGTGCTTTGGGGGGGCTGAAAGCTCTGTTGTCATCTCCAAGCAGGAGCCAGCACATCTTGCCTTCAGACAGCTGCACCAGAAGGGTGGATGCTCTGCAGAGGAGTTGGCATCTCTAGAAGAGGAAGATGAACTTGCAGATGCATTTAAAAAGATTCATAGATCAGACCTAGAACTTGGGCTACTGGTAGATATAAACTAGTTTTGGAGAGCATCCGCAGTCCTGACATGGCAAATGGAGGAGAATTGAGAGATGTTAATTTTCCCTACCTGTTCAGCAGGCACTGTGCACAGTAAAGTATAGACTTAGGAGCAGCCATGAAGAAGGTGATGTGGCTCTTGTTCTTCTGCATCTGACCTAACATGGACCAAACCAACTCAAAGTGTGGGCAGACTAAGCACAAGCCCTACACTTCTCCAAAGCCATGGTGTGCCCCAAAGAACTTTTAGGTGTGGGATTGGAGGGACCAAGGAAAGTGGGATAGAGATTTGGAACTGCCTCCTCTAAAGCCAAAATAAGTTAAATAAATATGTTCAGGATAGATTTTTAAGCAACATTGTGCAATTTTTGAATCTACCTAGAATAGTTCTAACTAGACAAACAGAAGACACTGTCAGAAGAGCACTAACACATGCCTTGAGGCATCATCTGATCTCAACAAAAGTCAGGTCCCCTTATAAACCAAATTTAATATTGGGAGCTGGTGTAATTCTCTGGAAAACAGCCTTAGTCTGACTAGATATGAAGAAAGATGCTGTCAAATGGAGCAGTGGTCAGGACTACAGAAAACCCAGGCCAAAAGCCTGTACATTTTCAAGAAACTGTGATGCAGTGTCAGGGAAGTGCTCCAAGGCTGCCCGGTCAGGCCATTACAGTGCTGTCAGTAACAATGCCTCTTATCTTCCAACTCTTTCCAGGGACAGATAAATCAGCCATGGTCAAGACAGAGCATATTTTAATAAGATTCAGAGTGGCAACATCTGGCAAATTCACATGTCATGTGCTTCTCCTTCCTCACATACTAACAGGCCATGTTCCCATGCTTTTGTGTTTCCCTTAGATAATGGCTTTTCCGCAAGTGAATACAAACAATAGATTATCGACTGGGAATGGCAATGTGTCTCATGATGGCATGAACAAACCGACAAATGAACACAAACTTTCAACATCAGAAAACTTCACATTGGAAGCCAGCTCTGATAATCCAATTGAGAGAAGAGATGGCAAATCTCTTGCTGCAAAACAGAAGGAAAAGGAAGAGGGCTCTGGAAATTCATAGGAGGGTGAGCAAGAATTTCTTGTCATCAGCCTCCTTCCTCTGTTCCTGAGAGGCACCTCTTGGCTGCCTCCCACCAAAGGGTTGTGCTTTATAATGTCAAAGAAAACATGGAAGATGTTTCACAGTCATAACCAAGCATCTCAGACAAGATTTAGAGATGCATGGAAGGAGAAGGCAGCAGAAGCCTTCTGCAGAAGAGCAGCAACCTGGCTGCACAGGGGTGTCATGTGTTATTGGCATAAAACAGCATCAAAAGATGGCACATCACTTCCTGACTACCAGGCTTGGCTGCTACGTTCAGTGGCTGTTACAACAATGGTCCAGGTGTGTCTAATAACAGTCTAAAATGCCCAGAAAGGGTTAACTCTCTGCAGCAAATAAGATTTATGAACCTGAAAATGTTTAGGTACTGCCAAGACTCCCTGGATCCTTTTCAATTAATTTTTTTTTATTACTGCAATCCTGGCCTCATTTAACACCTTAGCCCAATATTTAGGGTCACAGTTGTTTTAGTCACTTGTTGCACTTGGTTATATATTCCAAAAATCAAGCGTTACATGCAGATGGGCTTTGCACTTGTCCAGGATGAAGTATAATCCATTCTCCTCTAATATAGGATTTCAGCTGAGTATCCCCTGCAGGGGGGTTGAACTAGATGATCTTTGGAAGTCCCTTCCAACCTGCACAATTCAATGTTCTAAATGGCACTGAGTCTTTCAACATGTTTATGCAGAGCATTCCAACCCCCTTCAGTGTACAGATCTCTGCAGCTTTTACAGGTCTCGCGTTATTTACAACCCCACTGCCACCAAACAGGGAGAGGTCGGTGTACAGTTCTCCAGAACATGTAGTTCAAGAAAATCCGATTGTAATTGGGTCTTTTCTTATAAAAATCTATCAAAATAACCTAAGGTGTCATGCTGGAACTCCACCAGGATGGTCTTTGTCTCCTGCTGGTTCAAAGGGGAGGGACGGTGGGTCCAGCACTAATATTGCACTCTCTTCTCCTAGGAGTGGGCAACCCACCCCTTGTTTAATTAAAACTGGTATCAGCTTTTGCAGAAGACCAAGTCTGTTAATTCTAATTTTCTCAAAAGAAGAAGGCACTAAATCACCAGAATGACTCAAGCAATTTGGTGGCTGAAAGAACCTGGTGTCCCGGTTCCAGATACTCTGCAGGAATGTCTGTGATGCTCCTCTGGGACCATTTGGAAACACGCAGTCATTTGGGGCCATCCTGTTGCAAACCTTTTCTTTACTTTGCTTCCTGAGTCAATGAAGTAATTGCATCAGCCCACAGAACTAGCTGAGACCAGATGTGAGTGTCAGGGGTTGGACTGTAACCACAACACAGGAGTAATTAAGATTCTCCTCAATTTCTCTTATGTGCTAAATGGAAATATTAGATTAACTCAGCTGTGCTGTAAGACTAACTGCAGAGAGTTTCTGGAAGATGTGGTCCCAAGGAAAAGGTCACTCTGTTGCCACTGGATTGTTATTTCACTTACCCAGTAGTTAAAATGCATGTTTTTTTGTCTCTCCCAGATGATTCATCTTCAATTGTCCAGGCAGCCAATAAGGCAGAAAGTTGTACAGCTTAAGGCTTTCTATCATTATGCTAAATCTGTATCTTCATTAATCACTAGGGTTTTTTTCTTAATGAATTTGAGGACTAGTGCTTCTGCTGCCAAGTACTCAAAGGAGTTATTAAATTTCTGTCTGTCTGTCTGCTTCTCCCATCTGCTTCTGTAAAAGTTTGCTGTAATTAGTATTTCAGCAAAATTGGTAAAAACTGTCAGGGAATGCTGCTGTAAGTTTGAGGGGGGGAACTTACGGTGTTTGAGTGGCAAAAAATGACCTAAATTCCACATTAAATCAGACTTCCCCATAGTTGGCAGGACTGACAAAATGAGAGGCTGGAAAAACTGCTGCTTATTCAGGTCTGGTTGTCCACTGCTGGCTACGGAGTAGGATAATATTTAATGAATTTTATTTTTTCTGAAGGAGGAAGCTCCAGAAGCACATACAACAGCCTAGAACGTGGGTAGATGTCCCTTCTGACCTCTTTTTTTATGATTCTATGGTAGTCCTGGAGGTAAATACTGGGCAAAGGACTCTGCTTTCTTGAGCAATGATCTGCGCCCACTTCTGGGTATCAGGGGGCCTCTCACATTTTACTGCACTGCTGGCCCATCCCTCCATAAATAATTATAGAATAGAGGCCTGTTCTGCAAGAGTGTGTCAGGAGCCCTCACCTCAGTGTGTGTGTACAAGGTGTCTAAGGATGCTGGTGACAATCCTGTCTCCTGGAGAAGGACCAGTGTCATGCAGCTGGAGTCATGCTGCTCTGCACTAATTTTACAGTTCTGGAGCTGTTTTTAATAAAATGATCAACAATTTTGATGTTGGAAGGGTTGTTTTCTGAACAAACAAGATTTTTGATGGCTAAAGGGTTAAATTTTTCTTCCTAGTCTTTCAACTACCGGGCCCCCTCTGCCACGATGTGCTCCTGTGATGTATCACAGCATCTTGGGTACCATGTCATTGAAATTCCCCCTCCTGTTGGTCTCTGTGCCCCCATTATCTATTGACTTAGTATCACATTAATGGGATACCTCAGTCTTTATTTTCACTACATTTATGCTAGGATCATTTTTTTTGCAGCTGATAAATTTCCATCTGCCCTTAAGAACAGTGGGATGGGCCCAGTTTCTCAGGAAGGTTGCAGGGTGTTGTCCAAGCTGAAACAAAAATGACAATCCAAGAAAGCCTGACTGACTGGAAGGGGTTGGCTCTGACGTGCGTGAATTACCCAGGAGAAAGAAAACAGAATGAGGAAAGCAATTGCCTTAATAAATAAACTGGAACACGTGTGCGACTGATACCACCAGGAGCTGTTACATGCCAAGAAGTCTGTTTTTAACATTTGCTCTTCAGCAACCTTAATATGTTATGACCAGATCAATGCACCTTCTGCTGCTGGTGTCACACATCCTACAGCAGCTAGGGAAGACCAGCAGAGGAAATACAAGTGAACAAACATAGCTGCATGAAGATACACAGGCAATTTTGTACATGTGCTTTGTGCCAGTGGGAGGATTAATAATTGAAATTGATTCAAAATGGTGTTTAAGTAGCCCTGACAAAGCGGCTAATATTTCTCCCCTATGATCTCTTTTTCTGCAAACTGTAAGCTAGACGATTCTGATGCTGTTGGCAGCTAACATCCAACTCAGTGTATCCATAAATGCAATATGGTCTTTATCATTCTGTAATTAAAAGGCTTTTCATCTCTTGCCAAGGCTTTTATGTGCAACAGGCATAATGGTCATTTGTGAAATCACTTATCAGCCTGCAGCCACAGGTAGGAAAGGGCAGAGAAAGAGAGCAGTAGGCAATGAAAAAGGAGATGAGCAAAATCCTGAAGGCCAACGAGCTGCTCTGGCACTGGCAAAGTCAGCACTAGCAGGATGGACACAACTGTTTTAGTCTCTCTGCCACAGAGTATTGCACCTGCAGTGCCTGAGAAAAGCACTGTTCCTCAGTTTCCCCAGCTCATCCTCCAGCCTCTGAGTTTCAGACACAGCTGAAAGCAGGCTTGGGAGAAGATACGGGACCATGAACAAACTGAAAACACTAGAGTGAAGGTATGGGATCATGAACAAGTGTCACACAAACACTTCCTTTGTCTATGCTAGGCTTTCTTGCTCAGCCCATCCTCTTCACTCTGCCATGTTGATCCTGGGGAACACCCACAGTGTTTGCTGCTAGGAGTAGAGGATGTGACAAAATGGATTTCTTTCTTCACTCAACTTACTCTGCAAGCTTGGGGGGAATCCACTGAAGGACTTAGCACAGAGACTAATAGTTGGCCTGCAGCATTAAGCAAAACTTGTTCATTTAAGACAGGACACTGGCTTGGAAGAATAGGAGGTTGCTATCTCTCCAGTGTAACAGCAGTTCTTCTGACAGAAGGTGATAAATAAAACAGCCACTGCCACACAGTGCATCTGAAAGCTTTGCACTGAACAATGTGAAAAATTCTTGTTATGACTCTAAGAACCTTTACATCAAGAGACCTCTTAGGACATGTGTAAAATGAGGTCTCATTTTAAGTGCTGGCATCAGTGGGTTGTATGGGGAAAGGAATAACTCTAAAAGCACACTTCATTTACTTCAGATGTCTGGTTTTCCCTGCAATACTGCTCCAAATTACCTAATTTAATGACAGACATGGACTTGGAACTTGAGAAACTTTCAGCTTTTGTGTTTATTTAGCTACTTACCAGAACACCAGCTGGAAATGGTAGATTTCAGATAATTTGTATTTCACTTCAAATAGCACGATCCTTTTCAGAAAGCCAGGTTCTCTGCTGGGTGTTACTGTAATAACTGCTCACAGTACAGTTGTCACCTGTACGGCAGACAAAACACGAAACTGTGACTCCTGTTTCTTCCAGGAATCAGAATCAAAATGTTCAGAAATTAATTCCAAGGAGAGTAAGCTGATCTGCTATAGGCAGAACACACACATGGCAGGCTTTGGAGGAAAGGTAGTCAGAGAGCCATTTTGAGCACTGATGTGCTCGCAGTGTCAAAGAAATCCATTTGTTGGATCATGTCCT
Organism: Upupa epops; assembly: GCA_013397515.1. Classification (NCBI taxonomy): domain Eukaryota; kingdom Metazoa; phylum Chordata; class Aves; order Bucerotiformes; family Upupidae; genus Upupa; species Upupa epops. The sequence goes on from VZRI01004835.1 coordinate 14,454, forward strand.
GATTTGAATCCAAAAAGTGATTCTCAATAAACACAACAAAGCCTAATCTAAAAGTACTGATAAACCATCAGGTTGTTCTAAAGAATTCTAAGCTAGGACCAGAAAACCAAGGAGCTGCCTTAAAAAGAAAAGGAGGTTGCAAAATATAATATATTCAGTTTCTTTCTAGTTTTGCCTGGAAAGCTTTGAGCTTTTCACAGAAATTAAAATGAAGACTAAATGAAATGAAGTCTAACATTGCCTGTCTCTGGGGAACGAGGCAGCTCAGGAACAAACCCCAGCACTGCAGGAGAGCTCTAATAAACTATCTGGAGTTGGCAACTTCACTTTGATGTTAACCACTGTGCTGCTGTGGGCAGATGGCACACCACAGGACAGCATTGTGCTACCCCACCTGCAAACACCCTAAGCTGTCTGATTAAGAGCTGCTGAGCTGCATGATGGTGGTTACTGGTGCTGAGAAAGGGGCATTGTCTCATGGTTGGCAGCTACATATCCAGAATTCACCCCTAGCAATGTGCCTGCAGCCAAAGAAATGTTGAACTAAAGCCCACTGGTTTTCTTGTTCAGTGTGCACTACAATGCTATCCAACATCTACTTCTTCTCCCTCCCCTAGAATCGTATTTCCTGTAGTTTCAGGCATGGTTTCCTGCTGGGCAAGGACTATGTGTGGATGTTGTGCCAAAATCCTCTTTGAGACTCCTGAAACAACCACTGTTTTGAATGTCCTTTGTGGAATCATAGAATCATTAGGGATCGGAAGGGACCTTGAAAGATCATCTAGTTCAATCTCCCTGCCACAGCAGGATCACCTAGACCATGTCGCACAGGAATATATCCAGACAGGTCTTGAATGTCTCCAGAGAAGACGACTCCACAACCCCCCTCATCAGCCTGTTCCAATGCTGTGAAGAAGTTCCTTCTGATATTTATATGGAACCTCCTATGTTCCAGCTTGCACCCATTGCCTCTTGTCCTATCACCTTGAGCCTGGCTCCATCCTTCTGACACCCAATGCTCACACATTTGTAGACATTAATGAGGTCACCCCTCAGCCTCCTCTTCTCCAAGCGGAAGAGGCCCAGCTCCCCCAGGCTTCCCTCAAAAGGGAAACGCTCCAATTCCTTAATCATCTTTGTCGCTCTCTGGGCTCTTCCCAACGTTTACCTCTCCTTCTGGAACTGAGGGGCACAGAACTAAATACAATATTCTAGGCATGGTACTACCAGGGCTGAGTAGAGGGGAAAGAAAACCTCTGTAGACCTACTAACCACAGTCTCTTTAATCCACCCCAGGATGCCATTGGTCCTCTTGGCCGCAAAGGCACATTGCTGGATCTGGTCGTATCTGCACTGTTCCCTGCACACGTTAGCTGAGTCACCCACAGGTGACTCCAGAACTGTTTCCCCTCCAAACACCTTTTCCCCAGGAGGTAGGGGTTTGCTTTCCCTATCAGCCACAGGTGGAAGGTCCATGGTAGGAACTAGGGGATCCCTGTGACCAGCTGCACCTCAGGAGCGACCTCTTTACCGCTTTTCTGGCAATAACTAGTTACTGCTAGCTGCTAACTGCCAGCCGCCTTCTCCTCGGAAGAGCAACAGCCACCCCAGCCCGGAGCACAAACAGCTGCGCTAGACGCGCGCAAGCGCGCTCCCTGGCGCAGGCGCGTTCCCGAACGGCTCCCAGGTGACCGCGGCTCAGGGGCAGCAACATGGCTGCGCCCGTGAGCGTGCCCAGGGAGCAGCTGGAGCGGCCGGACTAGTCCCTACCTGACCTTTCCCGCCTGGGCAGAGCCAAGCCGAGCTGGGCCCGGCCCTGCGGTCATCTCTGTGTCCTTCTGCTCCGCATGGAGCCGCGAGGGTCGTGGGCGGCCCTGGCGGTGAGTGCGCGGGGACGCACCCGCACGTTGTCATGGCGAGGGGTGTCGGCGCTGTGCAGTGAGGGACATGGACAGCTCGGAGAGTTGGGCAAAGAGGAGCCTAATGAGGCTCAACGACAGCGCGTATAGGGCCCTGCGGCTGGGGAGGAACAAGCCCACGCATCAGTACAGGTCAGGGGTGGAGCTGTCGGAGAGCAGCCTTGAGGAGAAAGAGCTCGCAGTCCTGGTGGGCAGTGAGCTGAGCTCGATCCAGCAGTGTGCCCTTGTTGCCCAAAAGCCAGTGGTCTGCAGGGGTGCGTTCAGAAGAGTTTAGCTAGTAGGTGTCATACTTCCCCTGTACTCTGTCCTGGAATTGTGTGTCCAGTTCTGGGCTCCCCAGTTCTGTGGGTGACAGAGCACTGGCACAGGCTGCCCTAAAGGACTGTGGAGTCTCCTGATCTGAAGACATTAAAACTCCTCTGGATGCAGCCTTGGGTAATGTGCTCTAGGTGATCCTGCTTTAGTGGGTGTTGGACCAGGTGATCTGTAGAGATCGCTTCCAACTCCTACAGTTCTGAGACCTCCTGGGAAATAGACAGCACTTGATGATATACAATATTACAAAATTATGTAGTAATAGAAGGTAATAAAAAATGTCTGGCAGCTGCAAGGATGTCATTTATTGCTTTGGTGTTAGGGCCTGTGCTTGTTTAACTATTTTGGTGAAGTTTGATGGGTATATCCAATACCTGACAAGTTTTTCAGTCTCTGATAATGCTCCTGCTACCAAAAGGTGGAGGATAAGGTGCATTTTTGTTAACTTATTATCCAAAAACTGATTTCTGCTGCTGGCCTGAGCACTCAGGTGTTGTTGCTCACTGGCAGCTTCATGAATTTAAATGGCATTTAAGGTTCCGAACATTGAAAACTAAAAGAAGCAATCAGTAACTTTTGATTCATGTTTTAACAGCTGGATGGATTAAATATGATCAATGTTATTTTGAGCAGATAAGAATTTTGATGAAAAAGAGTGAGGGAAAAATCAATGCATGCTAAATAGGTAACTAGATTGAAAAAGTAACTAACTTATTGATTAAAACATTAGTAGCAGATAGTGAACACCTCTTTGAATCCTATGTGGCCCTGAAAAAAACAAAGTGGAGTAACACACATGTGATTTGTTTTCAGGGAGAGTTAAAAATCTGCAGCTGATTCCTGTGTGCTCAGGCAGACTTGAAACTATGCTTTCTGCTCTGAATAACAGTGCATCAAAGTAATGTCTTATAATGGATTAATGTGAGCAATTGATATTTGTTCTATATTCTTAATGAGTTTTTCCATTTATTCTTGTCTCCTTCTCCTGTTTTTGACAAGTAATTCTTTTTTGCACACCGACTGTGTCCTGGGGAAAAAAAAGTTATGTGGAAACACAGACAATGCAAGACTGAACTTTAGCTTCGACCTTTCCCCTTCATGACTTTGCAAACATCGTTATTTCATTTATTTTATTCCCTTGTAGGCTTTTGCCAGCAAAAGAAAATATTTTTTTTTCAGGCTTTGCTCAACAAAGGAAATAGGGGCTAACTCTTTAAAAATTCATTTTGTTAGAAATACGTGCATGTGTTTTCTAGAGATGCTTATGGGGGAAATGGAATTGCTTCAGTCTTACCCTGATCTTGTTACACAGCTTCCCAGCGGTGTTGGCCATTTTCTGCTGTGTCATCTTGATAAGTGGCATTCGTTGTCTTGTTTTTGTGTGTGGTAGGTAAGCATTGGCAGTGCTGTATGTGTTCAAGACACTGGGACTGTTTTAAAAAATGGTTTAAAAAGTTGTAATATCTGTAACCTTCTTCTGTTGAAGCTTCCTTGTTGACCAGCAGAAGGAGGGAGGTGATTGTCCCCCTATACTCAGCACTAGTAAGGCCACACCTTGAGTATTGTGTCCCGTTTTGGGCATCTCTGTACAAGAGAGACATTGAAGTGGTGGAGTGAGTGCAGAGAAGGGCAACAAATCTGCTGGAGGGTCTGGAGAATGGTTCTTATGAGGAGTGACTGAAGGAGCTAGGACTGTTTGGTTTGAGGAAGAGGAGGCTAAGGGGAGACCTCATCACTCTCTACAATTACCTGAAAGGACATTGTAAAGAGGTTGGTGCTGGTCTCTTCTCACAGGGCATTAGCGACAGAACCACAGGGAATGGCTTCAAGCTGCAACAGGGGAGGTTTAGACTGGACATCAGGAAAAATTTCTTAATGGAAAGAGTGGTTGAACCCTGGAGCAGGCTGCCCAGGGAAGTGGTTGAGACCCCATCCCTGGATGTGCTCAAGAGTCACTTAGCTGTGGTGTGAGGGGATACAGTTTAGGGGTGAACTTGTAGAGTCAGGTTAATCGTTGGACTCAATGATCCAAAGGGTCTTTTCCAACCTGAATGTTTCTGTGAACTGGGGAAGCTATTAAGGTCAGTGTGACACTATCAGTTTATAATTTATAAATAGGACATGCTCCGTAGTGCTTTTTAAGCCTCAGTAACTCAATAAGCACCACAGCTTTCACTCTTCCAAATATTAATGCACTTTACTCCATCGTTTTGTTTTGAAGGCTGGTGGAATTGCTGGTGTCTGTGTTGATTTGATCCTTTTTCCCCTGGATACTGTGAAAACCAGACTGCAGAGTCCTCAAGGATTTAGGAAGGCTGGTGGTTTTCGTGGGATCTATGCTGGTGTTCCTTCTACAGCCGTAGGATCCTTTCCAAATGGTAAATTTTCTTTCAGTTATGTTTTGTCATCTTTAAGTGGGAACTCATGTATATAGGGCATTCGTGTTTGTGGCTTCTTCTGCATGTGGCTGTGAGTTCATGTCCAGCTGTGAGGAGCAGCTTCTAGAATTATAGAGTATTGACCAAACTCTGAGTGACCCTGGAATGAAGGTAGCTGCATATTTGTTCTGAAAAGCAATGCTTTTCCCTTGGAAGTGTTCCTGGATATGTCTTATCAGCCTGTTCTTATAGGGCCACCATAATACATTTCCAGAGAGAAATGTATTATGAAATCTAGAAGAGAGCTGGAGTATTGCTTGCCATGGACATTTATGTCACAACCCACTTGTTCAGAGCATTAAAAATGAATCAAAATTCAAAGTGCTTGAGCACTGGAGGTCTTTGAACTCATTTTTCTGGGGATGCTATACCTGTCTTTTCCCCCCTAGAAACAAATGCAACACTTAAAATGAGAAGGCATTGGGCATACTTGTGAAATTGAAGTATGTAGTGTAAATGCTTGTAGTCCCTGCAGACAAAAGGCATCTAAAATTCCTAATGCCTTTGTCTATTTTATCTTTGTAGGGACAGATAAAAAAGAAACAAGCTCTGCTGTCAGTTAGGAAAACTTTGCTGACAGATCCACTGACACCTTCAGATGTTTGATGTCCTTCATAAAAAGATATAAAAAAATCGAGTTCTTTATCTTGTCTGCTCTCTTACCTCCTCTTGAGCTGATAAGCATCTTCTGATTAGCAAGAGACAACTCACGTAGCCCTTCTTTACAAATAAAATCTGTTCCCCTGCAAGACATGTCAGGTTTTTTTTAGGATTTACATCTTCAGTATCAGAACTGTGGTTTTATCTTTCTGACCTATGACTTGAGAACTGAAATTATCTTTAGAAGAGGGAGAAAAACCCTTAAGGTGCAAGTGTCTTTGTAGGTGATTGCTGCAGCGAATGAACATCACTCATGTTATGCTGAGCATAGTTTACTGTGTTGCTTGTTCACTGGAGAAGACTTCTATGAGTCCTTGAGAAGCTTGGGAATAGGTGGGTTTTTTAATGAAGCTAAAATGCAAAACAGTAAAGTGACAATACTTAGAAAGAAGTTTTATTAATAAAACCACTGTGAAACAGTTCTACACGTAGCAGAGCAGCAGATTTGTGTCAGGTTCTTTGATGATCATAGGGATTTGGGGTTTAATGGTTTTGCTTCCCCCTCAAAAAAACCCAAAATTAAAGACCATCCAATTTTAACCAAATTACTTCCTCCCCACCTTTCCTTTCTAAGAATATGGAAGATACCACTTTTTCAAAGCTTTCTGGGCAATCATGACAAATTAACTCATCTTTCCATACAGAATCATTAGGGGTCGGAAGGGACCTCGAAAGATCATCTAGTCCAATCCCCCTGCCACAGCAGGATCACCTAGACCAAGTTACACAAGAACACATCTAGGCAGGTCTTGAATGTCTCCGGAGAAGGAGACTCCATGACTCCCCTGGGCAGCCTGTTCCAATGCTCTGTTACCCTTGTCGTTCCTTCTGGTATTTATATGGAACCTCCTATGTTCCAGCTTGCACCCACTGCCCCTTGCCCTACCACTAGATTACCTTGAGAAGAGACTGGCTTCATACTCCTGACACCTATTGCTCACATATTTATAGACATAATGAGGTCACCCCTGAACCTCCTCTTCTCCAAGCTGAAGAGGCCCAGCTGCCTCAGCCTTTCCTCATAAGGGAGCTGTTCTCCTTCCTTCATCATCTTTGTTACTCTGTGCTGGACACCCTCCAGCAGCAATCTGTCTTTCTTGAACTGAGGGGCCCAGAACTGAACAAAATACTCCAGATGCGGTCTAACTACTGCAGAGTAGAGGGGAAGAAGAACCTCCCCTGATCTGCTAACCAACCCCCTTCTGATTTCCGCCCCCCTTCAGGATGCTGTTTGCCCTCTTAGCCACAAGAGCACATTGCTGGCTCAGAGTCATCTTACTGTCCACTAAGACCCCCAGGTCCCTTTCTCCTACACTGCTGTCCAAAGGTCAGTCCCCATCCTATACTGGTACCTGGGGTTGTTCTTGCCCAGATGCCAGACTCTACACTGACCCTTGTTGTACCTCATTAAATTTCTCTCTGTCCAGCTCTCTAGCCTGTCCAGGTCTCGCTGAATGGCAGCACAGTCTGCTGGGCTGTCGGCGACACCACCCAGCTTTGTGTCATCAGCAAACTTGCTGACAGTGCACCCCAATCCTTCATCCAAGTCATTAATGAATAAATTGAAGAGGACTGGTCTCAATACTGATCGTTGGGGGACTCAGTAGGTACAGGCCTCCAACTAGACTGTCCCATTGACCACTGCTCTCTGGCTTCTATCCTGCAGCCTGTTCACAATCTAGTCCACACTGCCTCAGTTTGGCTGTGAGGATGCTATGTGAGACTGTGTCAAATGCCCTACTGAAGTCAAGATAGACCACATCCACTGCTCTGCCATCATCTATCCACCCGGTTATGCCCTCATAAAAGGCTATCAGGTTGGTCAAGCATGCCTTCCCCTTGGTGAAGCCATACTGACTGTCCCTAATCACCCTCTTGTCCTTGATGTGCCTAGAGACAGTGTCCAGGACAATTGTTCCATCACCTTTCCTGGGATGGAGGTGAGGTTGACCAATCTATAGTTACCTGGGTCCTCCTTCTTACCCTTCTTGAAGATTAGGGTGACATTTGGTAATCTCCAGTCCCTGGGCATCTCTCCTGATCCCCTTGACATAAAAAAGGTGATGGAGAGTGGCTTAGCAATGGCTTCCACCATCTCCCTTAGCACGGGTGGGTGCATCCCATCAGGGCCCATGGATTAGTTGCATCCCTACATTCTCTCAGCAGAGCCTTGTAATCACCCCAAGTGGTCATCCCCTCCTTCCATGACCTATAGACTTTCTTTGTCCTCCTCAGTTTACGCAGTAGCTCTCCATTTAACCTCACAGGTCTTCTGGCTCCCTTCCTTGACTTCTTTCTTGTGGGGATGCACTTGTGTTGTGCTTCAAAGAAGAGATCTTTGAATGTTAACCAGCTATCTTGGGCCCCTTTACCTGCCAGTACCCTGTCCCTTGGTATTTCCACAAACAATAGCTTGAAATGTCCAAAGTTGGCCCTCCTGAAGTCCCGGGTATTGATTCTGCTAGATATTCTGTTCCTACTACACGCGACCCTGAACTCCACCATCTCTTGGTCACTGCAACCACGGCTACCCTCAACCTTCACTGCTTCAACCCTCCTTGTTGGTGAGTACAAGATCGAGTAGTGCTCCTCTCCTGGTGGGAGAACTTAAGTCCTGACATCTTTTATGTTAATGGAAGGTTTGCCAGTGACAGTCCAGAGCATGACCTTCTGCAGTAATTATCCCACAGACTGTGTTGATACTGTCATATTGTTAGGGGAAAAAAGCTACCCTGTTTTCAGCTAAATTTGAAGAATAATGTGGTGACAAAATTCTCTTTGAAATGTTTTGTGCTGGTTCTGTGATGGAGGAGCAGTTAGATGACTGCATGTATTCTGGATTTTCAGCTGCTGCGTTTTTCATCACCTATGAAAATGTGAAATCTATCCTGCACCATGGCTCTACACCCTACCTGACTCCAGCAATACACATGGTAGCTGCCTCCCTTGGGGAAGTGGTAAGAAAAGTTCATGTATTTTATGTCTGTGGTTGGAGAGAGAACTCCTTGATTATCACAACTTGGAGTTGGTGTCGTATGCCACCTTTTGGAGTGCTGGGATAGTTCCTTTCCTACAAGAAATACGACTTATTTTTCAATAACCCATTGGCACTTGTAAGGAGTCAAAGAGTTGATGATGATTCTCAGTAGGCCTGTTCTTGCTAAGTCAGTAGATAGTGGAAGTGTGGACTGGTCTAAAGCACGCCTACATCTTCACATTGGATTGGCTGTACATTGGTTGCTCTTGCAACTTAAACATAGCATATGGTGTGGTTCCTTATTCTGCTTTTATTACATTTGTCATCCCTTGTGCCTCTGAGGTAGCTGTGTATTTACACTGCCTATGATGTTTTACCTTACTTGTAGGGTGGTCTCAAGTCAGCAGCAGTGAAGAGGGATCTGTGTCATCAGCTTAGCACCAGGTTCCTTGCTGTTATAGTAGCATCCCTGGCTACTTCCATTGGGAAACAGCTCAGCTCTCCCTGCTGTCTGGGGATTCAGCTTTGATTTATCCTTCTGTAGAAATAATACTGATTAAATTGAATGGGAATTAGCTGGGGAGCTTATTTTAACATACCAAGCACACTAAGGTAGGTGAATGCTACTAATGCTATGGTAGTGGTTACAGGGAAGAGCAGATAAAAGGTGATTGGGCTGGGTGTGATACAGTCATGCTGCTGCTTCAGGTAGATTCTTTTTGATCTTTATTAGAGAGATTGTGCTGTTAGGTTACAACTTCTAACTTCAGGCAATACATAGAATTTATTTCTTCAAGTCTTTAAAGGCTGTTAGAAACCAGCAAGAGGTTCTTCATCATCAATGCATAGCTCTTAATGTCCTTGTTTGCCTGATATCAGAGACAAAAAAAGAGGTGTTTTAAGCTACCCAGGTGGTCTTCCAGAACCAAACAAAATGATGATGGGGCTCATGAAGAGGTGCTAGACTTCTGTGATGAAATGCACTGGGGGAAAAAAGGTCTCCTTTTCCACAAGTGGGGTTTCTTATAGTGTACTTTCTCTGCCTGTGAGGATTCTGTGAGAAAACTATGACCAGGTAATTTAATCAGCCAAAGAACAGTTGCCTACAGATGACTTGTTATGTTATTACAGAACCTGCTGCCTATTTTTAACAAAGTGGTCTGTAGTCTTGTAACCTTTACAATTCAGTCACTTACTACTTTCATTTTTGGGCGACAAACAGAGATGGAACAGTTAAATGAGTTGCTCAGGGATGTTTAATGTGCTTGGGTTTTGGTGCTCTAAGGACAGAGAAATAGATGGTGATAACCACTGAAACAGCAATCTGATTTTCTGTGGGGTTGTAGTAGCTATTTTTCAGCTTTCTTCTATCTTTTCTTCTCTTCTTCCTGTGAGCTGAGAGCTATGCTGTAAAATAATTGAGATGGGGATTTAGCGATTTGGTACAATAAACCTGTAATAAAAATAGCACAAAGCAAGGTCTTCTCACAATTGTGTTCTATAAAGCCTTAGATGATCAATAGAAATATATAAACTATTGCAAATTGCATCAGGATGAAAGTTAGAGTTTTATAGATTAGTAATTAAATTTTAATTAGGGCATAACCACTGGGACTGTTATTTTGTCAGTAGTTTGGTTTTGGATTTTTTTTAAAAACATGCTTTCCCTCCTTTGTACATGTTAATAATTACTATGATATAAATTGCATTTAAGTGTATTGTGAAATAATAAGCCAAAGATTGTCACTTTAGGATTCTCAATAGATCTCTTTGCATTTCCAAAATGTTTCTTTACATAAGGGAGAAATTAAGATTTAGAGCAAGAAGCTGATGCTGGATTTTGAGATTTGCTGTTCCTTCACTGGGTAGCATAGCTGCATCAGCTACCTTCTTGCACATGAGTAATATGTGACTAGGTGCTATGCTGAAAGGCATGGTAATGCTGACTAATTTGAATGCAACCCTGTAGAAATCATAGGTAAGGAGCAAAAAAGGCAAGGTGGAATCAAAAGTCTGTTAAAATACATGGGAGAAATTGGTCCAGTGGGAGCTCTTAGTTTTTATAATAGCCATTCTTCTGTTTTGCTCACAGCCTGTGTAAATTCACAGGAAGCACAGTGCCCCAGAGCTGGTTTGGTTTGATTTCCCCATTCTGAGCTAGGAGCCTGTCCTGGTTTCACTGGAGCAGAATCAGAGGCCAGCGATGGTCTGCATACTATTAGTAGTTTGGAGTCAGCCTGAGCAGCTGCCCTGGTTGGCTCCAGGTGAATCCCATCACATAATCTCAGATGCAGTGTAAAGGGAAAGTTTGCTTGAGGGAATGGACACTTGGTTGGATTCTTGCTCAGGTTCCTCTTGACCTGCTTGTCTGCCTCTGCCTGCTCCTGAGGAACACATTCCCGTTTGTTGTGGCCACAATATGTACTTTGGGCTGAATATAACATTTTATTCTTGTTACTGGCATTTGGTATTAGTTTGGCTGTTTCATTAAATCCATTTTGATTTCAACCTGTGGGATTCCTTTCCTTTTTCTGATCCCTCTCTGGCTGGAGAGTGGTCATCCATTGACAGAAATTGCTAGAGTTTGGCTCCACTACAGATTAACATCAGCAGACACCAAACTAAAAAGGCAGTGGATGTAGTGTAGGGTATTTTTGCCTTTCAGGCAGGAGGATTGCAGAAGGCTGATCTTATCTGCCAGAGTGAGATAAAGAAAAGTGCATACAAAATTTTACCCTGTTAAACATAATTATTCTTTCCTATAACTGAATCTTGCTGGATAGGAACTCTGAATATCTCATAAGAGATGAAAAATTACTTCCAAAAGCACAGCCAGAAGTCTTGGGGACAGATATATGGCATATCATCTTTTCAAGGAAGAAGGATGAAGAATACATGGGTTACTAAGGAGCGGGGAATCCCCTTATTATACCACTTGTGTAACTGAAAGTTTGAGATAGGAAGCTCACTTGCTGCATCTAGGGCTTTGGAATTTTTCGTATTGACTCTACATTGCCCTGTATGTTTAGTCTGCCTGTATCTTTACAGTGAGCTGCCAAATGTGCTTGGAAAACATGATATCATAGGAAGTGGAAAGGAAAACCAGATGTTTTAAAGTTTTAGTAGTCTGAGATGGTGTGTAAGTAACTTGGAGAAGGAGCAGCCTCCTGCAAACATGGTTTTATGAGATAAGTTTAAGATTGTCCCAGTTTGATCAATGAATTTTCCTTCCCGAGTGCCAAAGAGGCTGGATTGAGTACAATTAATTCTACATCCATCTGACTTTTCTGTGGAGGTGAGAATGAAGTTGTTTTGTGTCATGTTCTAGAGAAGCCAGCTGACAACAGCCTTTTCCATCTATTATTTATATATTGTTATGGTTACAATATAAGCTTTGCAAGAGATTTTGTGGAAGTCTTGGGCTATTGGTTGTAAATATCAGGTTCAGTCTTATCTTTCTAACTTCTTGTTTTTAGTTCGCTGTTTTTTATGATCTCTTTTGGTGCGTGGGTGGTTGTTTCTGAGGAGGGAAATGAGCTACCTTGGCTTTCAGCTCACTCTCACTGTGAGAGTGAGTGTGGGAGAACTGAGGAGCAGGATAAGAGGTGATGTCCTGTTCTTTTTGCAGCTAGTAGTGCTCTGGAAGTAGATTACCAGCTGAAGTTATTGAGCTACTTTTGTCCTTGTGGAAGTTTCCAGTGTGCTGGAGGTGTGTTGATGCTGTGCAGTGCATCCCAGAGGCTGCCAGATCCCAGGATACTTGCAATCAGGTCATGTGTGTCCAGAGTACGCTGTAGCATCAGAGAGTAACTCAGGTTCTGAAAGTTGCCCAGTCATATTGGTGACACTGTGCCTGCTTTCATTTGTCCTGTTAAATTGTTAAGTTAATGTAGCTATGGTATTTCAGGTTCCTTATATGACTTGTTCTCATCCTGATTCACTGTCTCTGCCATGTGGTTGGTGAATAAATCTTGAGCAAACTTATTTGGTCTAGGAAGGTGTTTCTGGTTTGACTGCACCTATGAGGATTTGGTGAAGCATGAACCTCATAGAAAAAGCTGGAAGCCATGGCAGTGTTTCAAGGCAGCTCTGAGTGAAGGTAGAGACTGCTCTCTTCAGAGGTGGTAGCCTGGGCTGTCCTCAGCAGGAAGGATTTTGGCATATCATCACACCAAAGGTTTTTCTAAAGTTTGAGAAAGGAGGGATGTTGAATCAATTTGAACTGAAAAGTTCAAAAGTTTGTCATTTCACTGGAGAGAGGGGATCGTGTAACTCCACAGGGCAAGGTGAGGACAGGTATTTCAAGGTGAAATTCCAAACTCACTTGTGTATTACAATGTGTTGCCACTTAAGATATGTTTGTGATAGCAGCAAAGTATGTGGTTGAGCTGTGATTAGCATCTGACCCTCAATATTAATAAGCTGGGTATTTTTTTATCTCCTGTTAGGACATATCAAATAGGAAAGCTTCTTCAAGCAAGAATTACGTTTCTGGGGAATTCAACAAGCTTTCTCTGCTAGCCCTAATGTGTTTCTTAGGAGAAGTGAACCCAAATGCAAGCAAGTTTACAGATTACAAATAATGATTCTGTAAAATGACTCTTTGACTGTGCTGTTAATTCAGATAAAGAAGGAAAGAGCATGTTTTATATTTTAGGTTTTGTTTGATCTTTTTTCTCGGAAAAAAAATCATATAGTCTGTCTTTGTCCATGAATGAGCCCCTTCCTTCTGCTGTTAATGCCTGTTCTGAGGAACATGCAGAAGCATGAGTCAGACCAATCCACAGAGTAATACCATGAAAGAATCTCCAGCAGGATAATTGGTCAGGGCTTTACTGCACTGTAAGTCTGAGAAAATCAGCTTGCAGGAGCCCAATCAATCAGAGAACCAACAGCTGCTTGCATCAGACACAGAATTAAGATTTTTAACTATTTGAAACCCCCAAACTTGCATGTTGCTAGATGTGGCTTTTCAGTTCAGAAGGCAAGTTGGGCATTCTAGGGAGTGTCTGCTGCAACAAAGAATTATGGAACTACTATGAATCAGAAGGGAAGTGATTTAGTACTTAGTGATTCTAGACTTTAGGTTTTGACTTTTTAACTATTCCTTTGAAATTTTAAGGGTTAAAAGCTGCATTTTCTGCACTGTCTCTTCTCAACCAGTGTTGTGTGATCTGGCACATCATAGTACTCAAAGTAGTATCCAAGGCTTGGTAGCAGGCAGAATTTGATGGGCCTTCTTCCATAGTACTTAAGAGCTTTTTACCTTTTGATGCATACAGGCATTGAGCAGGGGAATGTGCTGACTCTGGCTAAATGAATGAGGAGTGCAGCAGTGTAGGTGGTCTTTTGAATTAATCACAGTGGTGGATTTTGAAGTATTCATAAATTAATCTATATGAGCTCTGGTCAGCAGTAGGTTGCTGCAGCAATTTTGCTAAATCCCTCTGTAGATGTGTAGCAGAGCAGTGGTTGGGAGATGGATGTGAAGGTGAGATGACTACCATTAAGAGCTAGTAGAGAAGGAGTTAGAATGGATGGAGACTCAAATTAGAGCTGCAGCAGAAAATTGGTTGTAAATAAAGATGAATGAAGGCATAAATCTACAAACGCTGACAACAAATTCATCATACAATGAAAGGCTGAAAATGCGAATTAAAAACTGTCAAACACTCGGCAGCCACCCCTGCAGATTTTCTATGTTCCATGTTAACTGTGTCTATTGCCTGTTCTTCATCAGCTGCTCCTTCCAGACTGTGCTGTATTACCATCTCTGTTCAGGCCTTAGAAGACATGCTACTATGTAGTAAAGCAGAAGCTTGATGGTTGTCATCCCTTTTCTTTCAATTCTAGGGATGATATTGAGCTGATTTAGAAGTATTTGTGGCTCAGAGTGTCTGTAGAGGAAAGCTAGCTTGGGTTAAAGAGTGTAAGTGAGAACTAAGTAATACTAAAGTATTACCTGATGGATTTTCTGGCTTGCAATGTACTCTGCCAGAGTCAGCTTTGGAACTGTGTGAGAGAGTTTAAGGTAAGGTTCTGTGCAAGGTTTGTCAGGAATTCCTGAATAGCTTCATATGTAGACAAGCCCGTAATTTAAATGAAAAAGCTGTAGGAAAAAGTAAGGCATCAATTAAAGAAAAAGACTTGATAAAATATAATGTAGTTGAAATTTCCATGTTCTGGGCCAGTGTAACCCCAAGAGACTGAGCAAATTGTAAAACACTAGTCATCTTTCAACAGGAGACTTAATGTGTTTTCAGAAAATATTGCCTGTGTTTTTTTGCCTGGAATCTCATTAACGTTTGTTCTCCAACACAGCCTGACCCCACTTCGCTCCTTGGAAACAGTTTCATGCTGGATGAGATGCACCATGCTACTTCTGCTGAAAGAACAGTTTGGCTGGTGAATGTAATTAGTTTCCTAAGCCTTTTAAAATAAGTTTAACAGACTCTCTGTGGTGGAAGAGTTACTGGGATAGATTGGACCGTGTAGGCTATTCTGTAGGTTGAATTAAGGGTCTGTTATTCCTTGTTTATGATTACTTCCCTTTTGGAAGTAATGTCTGATTCAGGCATCGACCAGCTTAAGGAAGATTTATTTTTTTTAAGTTGTTCCATTGTCTAATTTTTGCCAGTTGAGCTTAAACCTACTGCTTGTGACTCTACTGAGGAACTTCAAAGTCTGTGGGACACTTAAGTTTGTGCTGGAATACAAAAGCATAGCAGCAGCTATGTGCGTGTGTATATATGTGTGTGTGTGTGTACATGTGTGTGCATATGTGTATACATGTGTGTGTGTGCGTGTGTATATATGGGGGTGTGTGTGCATGTGTCTATGCATGTGCATATATGGGTGTATATGTGTGTGCATGCGTGTGTGTGCATATGTGTGTGTTTGTGTGTATATGTGTGTAAGCATGTGTGTATGTGTGCGTGCATGTGTGCATGCATATATGTGTATGTGTGTGCGCGTGTGTATATGTATGCGCGTGTGCATGCATGTGTGTGTGCGCGCGGGTATGCATGCATATATGTGTATGTGTGTGCCCTTGTGCATGCATGTGTGTGTGTGCGCGGGTATGCATGCATATGTGTGTGTATATGTGCGTGCATGTTTATATATGTGTGTGTGNGTGTGCGCGCGGGTATGCATACATATATGTGTGTGCGCGTGTGCATGCATGTGTGTGTGTGCGCGGGTATGCATGCATATGTGTGTGTATATGTGCGTGCATGTTTATATATGTGTGTGTGTATGTGAATGTGAATGTTTGTGTGTGTGTGCGTGTATACATGTGTATGTGTGTATATTTATAAAACCCCCAAACTAACAACACAACAAACCTGAACTGTAAGGTAGCTTTTTGTCTGCACGACTACAGCTGGGGCTGAGGCAGAGTGCACTTTAAAAAAAGCGACAAACACACCAAAACACTGAAACCATCTTTACTGCTGCTTCTCTTTGAATGGGTTTTTGTTGTATAGCGTTCTAACTTAGATCCTTCCTTGATTAAGAACAAACTTATGCAAATGACATTTAAGAGAAACTCTTCCCAGGGATGAGGACTTCAAGGTGCTTTTATGACTTTAACTGAACTAGTCATTCTTCAAGTTCTTCACAATGTGAAGACATCAGTCAGAACCATCAGGACAGTCTGGTTCCAAAATGAATATGCCAGGAGATGGCAGCATTGATGTATGCAGGGAGTTCACCTTTCTCTACACTGACCGGTGAAAAAGTATTGCCTTCATTTAGTTGGAAGCAGTACTGTCTTAGCAATGCATAGGCTAATGCTAACAAATCAGGCCTATCTTGGCTTTTGTCCCTAACTGGCTGGTGCAAGTCAATAAGATAGACACGCTTAGATGTGTGTCTCACTGGGCTCATGTTTTGACCTTGTAGTGGTTTTAAGACAAGGATTTTGAAATTCAGTGCTTTTGTGTTCAAAGTGGTTCTAGTGTTAGAAGACTGGGAAGATACCAATATTGTATTTTCTGAATAGCTGCTCCATACCTTAAGTACAGCTTTGCTTCTGGCTTTGAAATGAGGTTTTATTAAAGCTTAAGTCTAGCAACCCTTGAGCCTTTTGTCACAGTGTTATTTTCTTCCTACTCTTATGGATGTACATAGATGCACTGACATGGGGGTTGGTCAAAAACTGGAGAACTCTAACTGGGTGAATGCAGAAGGAACTTGTAGGGCAGCACCTGATTTTCCTGTGAACTTTGCCTGTAGGTTCTTGGTTGTGTCTCACTGTTCTCGTTAAAAGACTGGAATAGCTGCTGGCTTCAGAGCTTGTTTGGAAAAATTAGGGTAGCCCCTATCACCAAGGTGATGTTGTGTCGTGCTGAGGTTGCTGAGTGCCCTCTGCTGTACCCTCTCCATGTCTGGCTGTGCAGGTGTTCCACAGCAAGCAGATTTGTCACATCACCAAAGTTGGTCACATGCCTCACGAATGGCCTGTGTCTGGTAGGCTGTATTGTGCTCTTCTGTGGCAAGCAACAGGCTACATCAGTGTGAACAGTCAAGAGATTAAAAAGCATTTTATTTCTGGGATCTCTGCGACAAGGGAGGTGAATGGGCTCCCACTGTGCAAGGTGACATTATTGTGTCTTCCATGTCTATTTATCTAGTACTCAGTGCTAGTAAAAGCATATCCATGGGCAGTGACTACACAGCAGCTGCACAATTACTTCTTTTGCTCTTGCTCATGCAACGTGCTTACAGACTTCAGATGTTTGAAAACATAAGTACAAAATCTCTTGGTGCAGCATAACCATACTGATGCTGCTTGAACAATTAGCTAAGAAACCAAATGTGGGAGATATGTGTTGTGTTCTTCTAACTCCAGCAGCATCACGGGGAAGGTGCCACAGTGATCTGAGTGTAACAGATTTTTCTGCACCCATCTGTCCCAGACTGTTTCTCATTTTTCTTTTTTCTTTATAACCCAGTGGGCTAATAAGATTTGTGTGAACTTCTCCTTGCATACTTCTCTTTAAGGACCTGTGCCTGACATCTAAAGGCTGCTGGGATGGTTATTGATAGTAAGGTACATATGTAGGCATGAATAAGGTAGTATGTTGCAAGGTCAGGGCCCAGTGATAATGTCACCCTCCAATCTGATGTTGGCAGCTGTTGTAGCTCGTGTCTTTTTTCATATCACCAGTGCCCTATGGAGCCAATCTGACAGCACAGCTCGGGTGGCATGAGCCTTTATTTACTTTCAGAACAGCACAGAGTAATCACTGTTTTTGTTCTTGTGCAGCCACAGACTCCCTTGTAAGTGCAAATTCAGATGGAAGAAACATCAAAGTTTAATCTGAAATGAAATGCACCCCAACTAGTCTGGGGGAAATGGAGACATTACTTTGCAGTCACCCTTCTCTGGCCAAAACAGCAGCACCCCAGATGACAGGAAACCATACTGTGCTCTTTGTCTCCTCTTGATTGACTAGATTGTTTTCATCCCGGTCTTTTTAAAGCTTTCTTCCTGCCTCCATATTTGTAAGGAATAGAAAGCTAATACAAGGGCATGGAGTGTTATGAAGCATGAAATTCTATAAATATTTATGCTGAACTATCAAAAAACTTGACAGCTCTTATTTTCTTGACAGATTGGGGTCACTTGTTATTTTTGACCTTGAGAATTGAAGAGCACATGGAGTTAGATATGTTTGTAATGACTTTTGGATACTGTTGTCTGGACTTGTAGGAATGTAACAGGGTAACAGACTTTTTCTTGGTCTCTTTGTGAAAATGGAACTTTACTCCTGTACTATGGTTGCTCACAAATGACCACTCCATTTACTGTGTCTGTGCAGTCTGGCAGTGAATTCCTGAACTTCCTTTGGCATGTATGGGCTTCCACATTAGCAGCTTGGTTTTGCCACTTGAGATGGGCAGCTTGCACTCAGTTTGCTCATGATTTTAAATACTCAGTGATCACCTGTGTGTACAGGATTCCCTGTGCACAGGATGGGATTGAGGAAGGCTAAACATTTGGCAAAGGCCATTGTGTCTATCATCAATCACAGTACTACTTTAAGTATTCCTGAGGCCAGCTGAAGACAATCTCTTCTTAAAAGTTTAAGTGCTGATAAACAGGCATTTTTCTAGAGAGATGAGAAGTTTGTAATGATCTGACACTTCAGGATCATGGAATGGTTTAGGTTGGAAGGAACCTTAAAGTTTATATCCCTTAAAGTTACAATCCCTTGCCATGGGTAGGGATACTTCTCACTAGACCAGATTGCCCAGAGCCCTTTGAAGCCTGGTCCTGAACAGTTCAGTGAATGGAGCATTCACAACTTCTCTGAGCAACCTGTTCCAGTGCTTCCTCATGCTCACAGTGAGGGATTATTTCCTATGACCTAATCTAACTCCTCCCCTCTTCTAGCTTGAAACGACCTCCCCTGTCCTATCACTAGATAGCCTAGTAAAAAGTCCTTTTCCAGCTCATTCCTGAAAAAATCACTGCACATGAGTTTAACTTCTACCTGAAGTTGAAGTAGCAGGTGAACACTGCCACTTCAGAGCTAGGTCTGGCCTTTTTAGAAAATCTGGCGCTTTGTGGCAACAGTCACACTATTATTGGCACCTGCAGGAGCCTTTCTTGCCTTGTAAATTCATTGGGTAGGAAAGCATCAATCCAATACTTCTTGAATAAAATCTGCTGTGTACCTTAAAGTAAACCTTGAATGTACAGTATGTGTCTGAGGCTAACTGGAGTGTCTTTTGCTGTCAGTCACTAGAGGGCACAAAGGAAACACCTAGGAAAGAAGTTTGTTCTCCAAGTCTTGAATCTCTAGCTTAAATCTGCAGAAGTGGTGTGGAAATGCCTTTGGCTGCCAAAAGACAGGATGGCTTTAAATTTTGTTTTCATTGGTGATTTTCTCCACCTAAATCCACTCACTCCTGGTTTGGAAACTGAACATTTCAGGGGTACTTACTTTTTTCTGTCAGTTCAATTTGTTTTCAGAAAGTAGGTAAAACTCTCAGAGAAAATACATAAGCTGCTCATAAACCCTTATAATTACAAAAACCATTGCCTAACTTATCAGCTTTCTGTAATTGGTAGTCTCTGATTGTGTCTGCTGTATGAGGAGTAAGGTGATAGAAGGAATTGCTTTCTGAGCATATGGTTCTCTTGCAGGTTGCATGTCTCATACGGGTTCCATCTGAAGTTATCAAGCAAAGGGCCCAGGTTTCTCCTTCTCTGAGTACCCTCCAGATTCTCTCCCACACTTTGTACCATGAGGTGAGTTCAGATTCAAACTTCAGAGAAGCTGTTTCACTCTTTCCACTCAGTGCCAAACACATCCAGAAACATTCCTGCAATTTGATCCCAGTTCTGTGCTCTCCCAGCACTTTGCCATCTTTTCTTCTATTGTTAAAAGTGATTGGCATGTTACATTGAAGGAAGCCATCAAACTGCCACCTCCTCCACGTACATGTACTTGTATGCACACTCTAAACAATTCTTCCTCCTCTTTTTATATGGGGAGTTTATTTTCTTTATATTTAAAAGCAATAATGTAATTTAGCTTTCCAGTTTCCAAATCTCTCCTTGTATTTATGTGAGTAGTCCTTATCTGAGACAGCAGAACATCAAGTCTCTGTACCTAGAGTTTGTTGAATGGTTTCCAGTTTTTGAAGCAGGTTTTGGAGGGGATGTCCTACAGGCACCATTTCAGAGAGGTTCTGTAGGAGCCTTGGAAAGAAGTCTTTCTACAGTATTGGCAACTTTTAAAAAAGAAGGGCTTTTGTCATATTTTCAGTAGTTATACTGTTCCTTACTGAAAAAAGCTGTGCCCTGCTGTTTTTACTGGGTCTCACAAGGGGCGTTTTTCAAATTGCATTCTGTAAGAGCAAGTGGCTCCTGAAAACACTGCAGAAAAATACTTTCCACATTTCTGTGCATAAAACCCAGGAAAAGGAAGACATAAATATGACCTTTAAATGATCCACTTGATTTTTATTTGCTTGTAAATGAAAACTATTGTGATAACCCTGCACAAGAGGGTTGCTGGAACTGCTTCTGTGACTGGGTTGTTATGCTCTAAAATCTCATGCTCTCAAAACCGTAAGTATCTCCCTTTCTATGTAGCTGTTCAGAGAATCGCAAAATTTGCCAAACATTGGAATAAACCATACTATAAGATTTTAAACAGCATTTTATATAGACTTACAACATTTTAATTGTTTAAATGCTATCAGCTGCTTAAAAATATGACAGATTTGTCATGATAAGGGCTCTGAATCAAGGCTGAGAAGACAGACATGAGATGCTGTTACCCTATGGGTTTATTTCAAACCAGATAATTAAACAGAAGGGCAGCTCAAAATATTTATGGGATAGTGGATACTTCTAGACCAAAATATTTAACAATATTGACTAGAACAAAATAGTGCTTGAAGTATATTAGTGCCACTTTGCTCTCTTAACTGTACAGTTTATTTTCTTCTCTATAACTGATTATTCTGAACAGTGGTTCAGTGATTTTTGAAGTGCATGTAAAACCGTCCATTGTTGTACTTCATGGAATACAGTACACTATTAAAATCAATGCAGGGAAGTCAGGACTCACACTCAGTGAGTAACACTCTAACGCTTGCCTTGTAATCACTGATAAATTGTGCTCTGTGGCAAAATAATTCCCTATAGCTGATACCTCCTTTTGTTCTTTACAGGGTATTCAAGGACTTTATCGGGGTTATAAAAGCACAGTATTGAGAGAGGTAAAACACTTGTCTTTATATATTCTTTTATTTTAAGAAATTGACTATTTTCATAGAATCATACCATCATTAGGGATCGGAAGGGACCTTGAAAGATCATCTAGTCCAATCCTACTGCCACAGCAGGATCACCTAGACCAAATTGCACAGGAACAGATCCAGGCAGGTCTTGAACATCTCCAGAGAAGGAGACTCCACAAATCCCTTGGGCAGCCTGTCCCATGCTCTGTTACCTTCACTGTTGGGAGTTCCTGCTGATACTTATAAGGAACCTCCTATGATCTGGCTTGCACCCACTGCCTCTTGTCCTATCACTAGATGTCCCTGAGAAGAACCTGGCTCCATCCTAATGATAACCACCACTAACATATTTATAGACATTAATTAGGTCACCCCTCAGCCTCCTCCAAGCTCAAGAGACCCAACTCCCTCAGCCTTTCCACATAAGGTAGCTGTTCTGATTCCTTCATCATCTTCATTGCTTTATGCTGGACACCCTCCAGCAGCTCTCTCTGTCTTTCTTGAACTGAGGAACCCAGAACTGGACACAGTACCCCAGATGTGGTCTCACTACTGCAGACTAGAGGGAGAGAAGAACCTCCCCTGATCTGCTAACCACCCCCCTTCTGAT